>JAAGKR010004779.1:41407-56407 GCA_011419295.1 Clarias macrocephalus | reverse complement strand
TCCTCTATTTGAATGATCATCATTAGGAAATATAATGCACATACAGTATATTGGATATCATAAAAAAGTCTTTACGAATCCTGAAATTATATATTTTTCCAATCGCCCATCCCTTGTTTCACAGATTTAAAAGTTGATCTTGGACAAACATATCCTCTAGTCATTTTCCCATACACTCCAACCCTCCCATTGGGCAATTAAAGGAGTTCCTGGGAGGCCGGCGTTTCAGAAGTGAATCAGATCCGATCATTGCTCTGGTGTATTGAGAAACTTTTCTAGCTTGATGGTGTCCAAGCACTAGTGAAACACCGGGATAAGTCCATTAGTGTAGCAGGGGATTATATAGAGAAATAGATCAAAAGTCCCACTTTGACTTGAACGCACCTTGTATAAAGAATACAATACATTTCAATATATGGCGCCTTCTACATTGTTAATAATTAACTGCTATAATTAGCTGACAATTATACTGATTCCATTCACATCATTATCGCCTCACCAGTAATTAAATTTCCATAGAAACTATAATTTTTATATTATCATAAAGTAATGTAGGCGGTTTAGCTCTTTTGAAGGTTAGCTCAATTTATGTGACTCACTGATGAGGTCTGACGAGCTGCTTTGAGAGAATGTGTGTTGAAAAAAAAGTAATAGAAGGAGCTATTCTGTTCTATAAATAATAACTTATATTCTGTAGATAATTAACAGTGACTTTTATCCAGGCGGTCGCACACTCTTAAACACTCTGCCTTTGAAAAGAAAAAGTTCTTGACATATTGATATATAAGCAATAAAACACTGTGTGTGGTGCTGTTACAGGAAACTAATTACAGAAGGATGTTGTGGTGAAGTTTATTTTATTCCGTGCACCAAAAGAAATGTAGTACTATTATTAGGAATGAATGAATGTGTGTGTGTGTGTGTGTGTGTGTGTGTGTGTGTGTGTGTGTGTGTGTGTGTGTGTGTGTGTGTGTGTGTGTGTGTGTGTGTGTGTGTGTGTGTGTGTGTTGGTATAGGCAGCAGATTCCCTGCTAGGATAAGTGATGTAGACGATGGACGGATGTTCTTTCAAACTTTGAACTTTAACTTCATGATATACAATTTTGTCCTGGTGCAATAATGCTTGATTGCTCCAGGATCATCTAAAGTGCGAATTGATCCTAATTATAAGCAACCAAACCTTTAAGATCCTATTAACAATTTAATTTAAGGCTTAGCCCTCTTCAAAATGTCTTCTTTTCCAAAATTCCTTCTGTTTTAATCTTGTTTCAAAATGTGGCTATTCACTGTCTGTGCTTTAAATGCAAATGAGTTGGCCCCAGCCCTCAAACCCCAACCCAAACACACTACTACACACTCTGTGTATGTGCGTTTTATTTCTATACATGACAGTAACTTGATACCAATTATCAGTTATTAATGAATAATATCATACTTTTTAAATTTATTGTAACATTGCTATAAGGTTAATGCTTTTTATTCTAAATGCTTTTCAAAATCTCCTTCTCACGATCTTTTTATTCTTAAAAAATAAAAAAAGGAATTCCAACTCCTTTGCCTTAACAAGTTACAGCTTTACCTCTGACTGTTACAAAGCACTGACACTGGAGACTCCTTCCATATTCCTTTACAGGCAACTTTATCATAAAAACAATTTATAGAATGATAATATAGAAATGATAATGTATTTGAACAAGCGTATTAATGTAAACCAAAATCACTATCACAATCCAGAACATCAGAGGGGTATAATACATGTTTGCTGCTTGTTGAAAATAAAATTGTCCATCTAATCCAAGCTAGTATCTAAACTAGTCACATAATAATTAGCATGTTCTAAATTAATTTTTCTGAAAAAATATCTAAACTCCTGAGTGGTTTTTATGATCCCTGTGCCATTTACTGATATTTTATTTTTCCTTCCCGGCAGAAGTAAATCCATTCACTTTAGTGATTGCACACACTCAGTGTCTCTGAAGCAGCAGCACTCACTACACTTTCTGACCGCCATAGTGACATCAGGTAATGGAGCAAAACTCCTTTTTTTCCTCTGGGAAAAAGCCCACCCCAAAAGAGTTGACAGCTTAATTTATGGCAATTTAAAGGCATTTGACCATAGTGCACTCTCCTTACACAGAACAGTGTCTCACAGTAGAATGAAAGTTAGACCACCTTCAAAAAATTTTCTTCATGATTGCTAAATTCACAGTCTATAAGTTTAGGGCACTGTGGGAAAAAATGTAGCATCAGACCTGTACCCTTTCCTGGCTCGGTTACGACCCTTTCCACTGTTATGGTAAAGACACACAGTTATATGCCCCAACAAAGCCAGATAAGAGACACCAGCTTAAATAAAGTTAAATAAAGTTGAGCAATGTGTTAAGGACATTGGACACTGTATGATAATTAACTTCCTTTTGCTTAATTCTGGAAAGACAAAAGACCAGGTGCAGCTAGAAGTAAGCTTTTGGTCACTCAGTAGGTGTTCCACAGGGTTCAGTTTTAGACCCACTGTTTTTTTCTGTTTACATGCTTATTCTTGGCAACATAAAAAATAAAAGACCTTGGTGTGATTGTAGAGTCCAGTCTTTTGTTTGTGGCCCATGTAGATAATATTACCAGGATAGCATTTTTTCACTTTAGAAATATTGCCAAAAAGGAATATATTGTCATTAAATGATCCAGAAAAATTAGTTCATGCTTTTATCATCTCTAGGTTGGACTGTATAACACCTTACTGTCTGGTTGTTCAACTGGGTGCATAACCAAGCTTCAGCTAGTTCAGAATGCAGCCGCGAGAGTCCTCACTAGAACCAGAAGATACGAGCACATCTTATCCCTATCTTATCTACACTGCATTGGCTCCCTGTGAAATTTCACATTGATTTTAGAATACTACTATTGACCTCTAAAGCAATAAATGGTCTCATACCACAGTCCCTGAGTCAGCTGTTCGTGTTTTATGATTCTCCATGCTTATTTCGATCAAATGTTGCAGGATATTTACTATACAAATGCACTTTTGACCTTATAGCACACAGTAATAGAATGCACTAATTTATGGTCATACTATCTGATATCACCAAATGAGGATGAGTTACCTTTTGAGTCTGGTTCCTCTGAAAGTTTATTCCTCATCTTGTCTCAGGAAGTGTTTCCTTGACCATGTGAGCCTCTGAGTTGCTTCTCGGGAATAAAATGAAAAAGCTTACCAGTAAAAGCACCTTACTAATAAAATTGAAGTGAATTGTAATAAGAGAAGTAAACATATTGGGATGTGACGTTATGGGAAAATAATTAACCTTATGGTGGTAAAGATGATTCCACTCAATCAAACCACTTCATTGTTAATTATTTTACTATAACAGCATGGCACTGAGTGCTTTCTGTGTTATACCATTAGCAAAAACATAAGCATGTAAGCTGTGAAATAATTTAGCACCACTTTGTTCCAAAAAGAAATCTGTCTCTAAGTGAAACACTTCACAAGCCACAGTGAGGGACTTAATTGGATGTCCTTCTACACCTTCTGGCCCTGTTAAATGCTGAGAGCAGACATCCTGGGACTTTAAATGTGCTCACACACACACACACACACACACACACACACACACACACACACACACACACACACATGCACACACATACACAAACCCACACACACACATATACAGCACACAAACACACATTCTGCATTCAGAGAGTCCGTGCCATCATCATTTTTGCATGTGTGGTGTGCTAAACAATTTAAATAATACAGCTATTTCAACTATTCAATTCCTGAATCTTGTAATGAGCCTATTCAGCTTTTGCTGGCCATACACACACACAGACACACACACGCATACACACACCCCACACACACACACAGCTGCTGGCATAAACAGTGTGGGAGCTGTGTGGAAATGCAGAGCAACGTGAGAGCGCAGAGTTGATCAGAGAGAAAAAAAAAGGGCTTTACACAACACACACACACACACACACACACACACGTATCACTCTTTCTCTCTCTCGTCCACTCTTGCTTTCTCATACGCATACACTTAATTCAAAATTGCTTGTTATTCCCCATCATTTTTTAAAAGGCATTGCATGTTTTGCACGCTAAAGGTTTTAAATAATGAAGCTGTTCAGCCAAGGTCTTACTGTGAGAATCTATACCTACACACACATACACACACACACACACTATGCTCTTGCCATAAGCATTATGAGAGCTGTTCTGAAAGGCACAGCATTGTGAGTGGATCAGTGGTGAGGATGAAAAAAGACGGATGCTGTGAGGAAAAAGAAAGTCGCTGCAGGTAGGAGGAATGAATGTGGCTCAAATCTTGCACAGCAAGAGGACAATTATCGCCGCTTTTCAGTCCACTCCTGCATCTCTAAGCCTTCTTGTGTAACCTGAGTCTGCCCCCTCCTTAGTGCACTTCAGTCCAGTCACACCACCCACAAATCGATGACTGCAGCTTGTGCCGCTTTGTTTCTGCTCGAAAGTTTGAAGAAAGAAAACGGAAGCCTGCGTTTCTGTGTCGATTATTCCTGAAAAGTGCTGCAAGGTGAGGTCATTTAAAAAGTCCCAGGCACACACACACACACACACACACACACACACACACACACACACATATTGGTGTGCAACAGCGTGATTGTAACTCCCGTGTTGACTTTCCCTCATGACTCATAAGTTTTTATGTTTTTTTGCAGCACGTAACAATGCAGAGCGACAAAAAACACACACACATGAATGCCTTCATGAAAGGTTGCTTTTGTTGACCTAGTGAACTATTTAACACTGTTGAAAATAGTCACCTACAGTATATAATCAATATTATAAAGTTAATCAGTGTGTCATTCACTAATGATGTATAGGGACATGGGAGTCTGGAGCCTGTAACAGGGAGTTTAGGGACACCCTGGATGGAGGGCATTGCACAGGCATATACATAGTGTATATGTGTATATATACACATACACACTATTATAGGCTATGGACAATACCAACCACTCTATTCTAATATTTTCTATTCTTAAACTCTCCTCACTGGTCGATGGTTCCCCTCAGTGTCCTATGACTTCACTCCAACGCTCATTGTTTAAGGGGAAGTTACACTGCTGAGAACCCCAACAACTCCAACAACCCACATGCTCACCCACATACTCACTCATATGCATTGGATACCACCAAGAGCCTACCCCTGATGACAAGTCATGAATTTTAGGAGGAAACTGGATAACCACCCACTAAGCACATGCTTAATTGGTTCTGCAAACTCCTTATACACAGACCAGAAGGCATCTGCATGTTGAATAATTCTAAGCAAGCACTACTATGTTGTCACTAACACATGAAAATGACATTTCATTAATTGTTAGTGTGAGTGGCACTTAGGATCCCACCTAATTAACATCTACTATCTTCAGATGATGTGAAACCTTTCACATTATATATATATATATTCTGAGATACAGTACAAGAAGCCATAGCATCATTGAAAATTATGCTAATCACTAGAAAAGAGTGAAACCGGACCTCCCTTCCTTTTCACCCAGAGAGCAGAACCAATTAAGCTCTTGGACTTCCAACGATGTGGCACAGTGGACGAGGGTGAAACCTTAGACAGCTGAATCACCAGGGAGTTTCTAGCCTGCTAATTAACCAGTGGAATGATGTGAAGTATGTCAGCTCTCATGTATATAGCTGGAATAGCTGTGTTGCTTTGAACATAAGAGGCCCCTCTGATACCAATGGGGATTCCTCCAAGGGGAAACGACAAGGGCATGTTTAAAGAAAAAGCACTGTAGGCATACTAATAGCATGTCAGTCTAGTAGGTCACCACAGGCAAATTATACTTCACTAGCTAGCTAATTGTTTAACAAGTGTTTTACATAGAAAAATGGCAAGTTTGCTCTAAGGTGTGTTTTCCAACATGGCTATGAGGAATAAAACACATATGTCTCTCAATTCTACTGATATTTTAATGTTCATCTGAACAGCTATTCATCCAAATATTACACATAATTCATACCTATAAGATCATGCTTGTTGTGATTTGGTTAGGAAACATTTATAATTAGCAGGACAGTTGTTTAGCAGGACAGTTGTGTCAGCTCGCACTCCCCTGGGTTAAACATTTTTTGTCCAGTCTGTGTGTATATGTTCTCCCCAGCTTGTGGGTGGGTGTCCTCTGGGTTTCCTCCCACAATCAAAAGACATGTGTAGGCTGATTTGTATTCCTAAGCGTATGAATGAGATTGTGCCCTGTATTACTGAGGTTGTACCCATCTTGTAGTTCACTGTAGAGAGTAAATATAGGGTGGCTGGATGAATGGATAGTGTATAACATATGGGTAAAGATATAGAAGTAGCAGTTAGTAAGCAGAGATCAGTTTCAGCATTGCTAACAAGAAAATAGAAGCAGGCAGAGGACAAGAAAGGGAAAAATGGAGTTACTACTCCATTATACCATAGATAGATAAGAGATGGAAATTTCTTTCTGTGAAATCATCAAGGCGAACGTCCGAACAGACCCATTCTCACCCACATGGTATCTTGAGGGACACAAGGCCTAAATTTACAGGTCTGACAAAGACAAAAAAAAGTGCTAACTGAAGCAAATTCACATCTATCATGGCCTACAATGTTCCCCTATATGTTCTGCCTTGTCACTTTTGTTGGTTTAGTCACTAAACCTATAAGATCAGAAACTTTAGAGCTAGTGGTTAAAACCAACACCTTAAAACCAGCTCTTTCTTAAACTTAGCCCTCTGCTCTTATGCTAAATTTACACCTCTTATTGCAGTCTGTCACATCAGGGTGTCATATGGTGTCATAGGTGTGGATGACACACAATGTTTAAATAGACCCACTGAAAGATCTGTTGGGTAACTGAATTTAACATTTACCCCACCTTCATTTGTTTAGTCAGGAACTGCAGCGTGAAAAGGCCAACAATGTAAACGTTTAAATCTACTTATTCAAGCAGAGGCTGAAATCGATTAAGAGATGCTTGAATGGATGGTTTGGTAGAAGCTTCTAAGTGCTAAGTGTGTGTGTGTGTGTGTGTGTGTGTGTGTGTGTGTGTGTGTGTGTGTGTGTGTGTGTGTGTGTGTGTGTGTGTGTGTGAGAAATGGGTGGCTGGGTAACACTTTCCTCCATTTCAGTCATCGCCTGCTAGGAGGCGATAAAAGACAAGACAAAAGAGGAAGGAGAGTGAGAGGATGACTCAGAGGAGGAGAACAAGAAAAAAGAACTCATTTCACATTCAAGTTCATCACCAGAACACAGAACAGGTGTAGGATCACGCGGGCTGACTGCGTGTTGTCAACTCCCTGTCCAATCCTCTCCAATGTCCTCCTGTTCACGGTCATGTCCAAATAACACAATATATATTTTTTATTTATTTAATTGTTTCCATTTCTACCTGCTGCTAAAGGACTCCTGACAGAACCCACCCATCCCCGAGGGAATCCCAGGAATTTAGAACAATCTTGACCACTCTCAAAGGAATTATTTCCCACACTGTTCATGGAATTCTGTTAAATTCCTCCAGTCCCATTTAGTCCTGATGGAATTCTGACCAATCCTACCCTCTCCCAAAAGAACGCAGAAAATTCCAGCTCTCTTTCAAAATAATTACAATCAGTCCTCATTGCTTTTGAAGGAATTTTAACCAAGCCTTATCTACTATTGTACATTTTGCGTTCCTGTTGCCCAAAATACAAATTAACTTTCATTTTAAACCACAGCAATGCTAACTACTGAAAGTAAAAACACTTTCACACATCGATGGTGTTCAACCAAATTAAACATTATTAAAAATATACAAATGTCGACATTTAATATCCGTGTCTGAATTCTTGCCTTATTGAAAAGCACAATTATGAAATAATGCTCACCATATGCCATGGAGATGTGTGCAGGGATGAGACTAATTGGTGGAGTGTGGTGAAAGAGTGCAGCCTTAATTGCTCAACAACGTCATCATTGGTCTTTATTAGTGCTGAGCAAAGAGAGAGAGAGAGAGAGAGAGAGAGAGACACAGACAGAGCTGTGGGTTGTTCTTACAGGCAGTCATTTATTTTGCCTTTCATCTATTCCCAGATTGAGACGTCTGACTCCTAAACGTCCTCTCTGTGGTCTCACCGTGTAAAATATTCAGTCCTAAAGCCATTTTAGTGTCTCTTTACCCCAACTGTAGTTGATCACTCAACACATGCTTTGTCTTTCAAGTATGCTTCCTTTTTTTGCACTAATAAATGAAAAATCTGCCTCGAACCACATCCAGCCATACAGATTTAGTATGAGTTGAACTTCACTGTGCAGTTAAACACTGGGAGGCAGATTATTATTATTAAGGAGTATATCTTTGAACCTTAACTGTAACCCTAGGCTTTTGTGTATGTAGAAAAAAAAGAAACCAAAACAAATATATATATATATATATATATATATATATATATATATATATATATATATATATATATATATATTTTTTTTTTTTTTTTTCTCTGCAAAATATCAATCAAAAAAATTCAAGTGAAAGAAAAAGAAATATTTTAGGAAGGAAAGGGGGAAAAATAACCTGGCTGCATACTGTACAAACTCCTGTACTAAGACTGTGTTAAAACATTGTTTGCTTGTAATGCATTTGTTCTTAGACAAGATTTCACCAATATCTTCAGTTGGTATTTTTATTCCACCCTTCCTTGATTATCCTAAGTTGTGAGAGGATCTTCTGCACACAACCCACTTCAAGCTGTTCTACAGGTTTTTGATTCGATTAAGATCTGGGTTTTGACTGTGACATTGCAAAACCATCAACTATACATCTTCTGACGCTGTTCACTTGTTGAATTGAATTTGTGTGCTGGGTTGTTCTTCATCTTCAGCTCGATGCCTGCAGGATTCCTGCCAGAATACATTCATATTTGGAGCTGTCCATCATTCCCTCCATCATGACTTAGAGCCTCAGGCTCTTCAACTGAAGATAAGATGCCCCATAGTGTGATGCTGCCACCACCATGCCTCAGCATGAGACTGGTGTTCCCTGGGTAATAAACTGTTGTTTTTGACCCAGATAAATCTTCTTCAAGTTCTATCTGGGTCCCTTCAGACTATACTACATTTTACCACATGGTTTGAGGGGATTTAGACAAAAGCAAGTGTTTTCTGATGAGAAAGGGTTCCAGTCTAGACATTGGTTTCAGATGCAGGGAGTGAGCAATCTTCTTCAGATGCTTCTGCAGCTCCTTTAATGCTGCTGTAGGTCCCTCAGCAGCCTCCCTGATAAGTTTTCTCTCCTGTTCATCAGGTTTGAAGGGACATCCTGTTCTGGCTGATGATACTCTGGTCCTCCGCTTTCTCCACTTGATGATGATCTTCATGGTGTTCCAATGCACATCTAATGTTTTGGAAATGCTTTTGTCCTCCTCTTCTTATCAATATCTTTCACTGTGAGATCCTGTAACTGAGTGGTAATCGCCTCCAGCAGTCACATGAAACCAAGAAGACGTGAGGAAGATCTTACAGAAACAGCTGATCTTAATACATTTAAACTTTTGAAACCAGGATACTATCATTAGTTTTTCTTTTTCTCTCAAAATTGTTGCAGAAATTTAAAGGAGGAAATTTGGGAGATTAAAAAAAAAACTATTTAATGCTAAGCATGTATAGTTAAACAATGTATTTCGAAGCAAGTACATTAAACGTTGTATATGTATTTTTTGGAAAAGGTCTTTAAATAAATTAATTAATTCATATCAAGTTAAACAAAACAGAAAAAAAACACTGATTGTCCTTATGTCATATTGTATGTCATGCATATGTAAATAAAGGCTAAACAGTCATGCCTTTAAAACATGAAACTTCCTCTGGTGTTACAATTTACCTCGATTAATCCAGTGTCTATTTATTATTTCCAACATCTTTTCTTTTTTTTCAACCAGTGATTAGACTCTGATTCAATTTGAATGTAGAATTTGAACCATGAATGAAGTGTCTTTTTAACTGTATATAATATCTTTATACATTTCTTTTGTCTGGTAAACTCATATTCATTTGCAAACTGAGCCAAAACTGACTGAGCTCTAGTATTATAGAAATGCCATGTATTTTAAAACAAAGAGAGAAAATCAAAACCCGATGGGATTCACAGAACACTTAACTTTTGACAATTAATAAAATGTAAATTTATGTAATTTTTTCAATATTTATATATGTTATATATTATTTTTCTGTAACATTGTTTTTTGATTTTGTTTCCATCACTGTTGCAGATCGCTGAATGAAAAGGTTTTTACTAGAATGTTATCCATGTTCTTTGAAGAAAACTATTTAAATTTTATTTTATTTGTCCATTTTTTCTTTATTGTATGTAGTTTGAAACTAAACCAGAACAAAGATGTTTGTTCTCTGTAAACAGACTAACAAGTGTGAAAGGACCCTCGGATGCTTTTAATTTGCACATGAGTGTGATACCGTGGCTCTTGATACATCCGCCTTGGTCAGACAGTATATATATATATATATATACATACACACACACCAAAGTATTCTACAGGCAAATGTGAGGCCATCTGTCTGACAGCTAAAGCATGGTTGAAATTGGGCCATGCAACAGGACAATGACCCAACCAAAGCACACCAATAAATCTATATCAGAATGACTGAAAAATAAAATCAAGGTTTTGGAATGGACTAGTCCAGACCTCAACCCAACAGAACCTTAACAAAGCTGTGCATCAGCGAATACCCAAGAACTTCAATGAACGGAAGCAATGCTGTAAAGAAGAATAGACCAAAATGATGTGAGAGTCAAACAGGAAACCATTACATCTAGTTATTGCTGCTAATGGTGGATCTGAAAACTGCTTCAGTTTTTGCTTCACTTTTGCTAAATAAATAATGGCACTATGGAAAACATTATATGTTGTTGTTTGTCTGAGGCTGTATTTGTATTTTCACTAAGACGCATTACAGTCAGATGATTCTAATTATGTTTTTATACAAAAAACACATAGAATTATAAGAGGGGGTACTAACTTCTGAACATGGCCAAATAATACAAAACTGGATAATTTGACCACCACTGTAAATGGGTTTTGTTTGAAAATCCATGCAAATTCACACACATTCACAGAGCTGTTTGTTCCTTCTGATCTTCAGCAATGCCTGGTTATCCTTTGCTTCCTAATGACAGAAGAGTACAGGGTCGCATCTCCTTGGCTCTCTTTAGTCTGAGTGATTGAGTCTCCTTTCGTTTCAGGTAATTCCTCAGGGGATCAGGCCCTGGAATGTGAGCAGTGATTGTGAGGAGAGATAAAGATGTTAGCAAGAAGGAGAAACTAGGCAAGGTGATAATAAAACGTGGGAAATAAAGAATAAGCAAATGTCTACATGTGTTTTGTGGAAGGAATACTTGTAAGATATTCATCACACTGATGTGATGTGATGGAAGCGGTGTGAGGGATCCTATGAGCAGGTGCAGTGATACTACAGGTTTGCGGAAGGTGTTATGATAGCACGGATTATCCTGCCATCTGGAAGGGCATAGGGATAAAAAGGTATGAAAACAAAGGTAAAAAAAAAAATGTCATGAAAAGAAAAAAAAAGATCCTCATGTGAATCCAGAAGCAGCCACAGCAGCAGGAGTGTTTCAGAGTTACGCAGCAAGAAGAGATGTACAGCTCGATAGACAGGTAGAGAAGATTACGTGGCTTTTATTCTGCAGTGGTTTAAAAGAGTCCACTGTGAGCCAGAAGAAGCTGGAACTACATTCTGTCACCTCTGGATAACGTAGAGAGTAAAAAGTAGCAGAGATTTCTCCTTCTCTCCTTGTACCTGTGAAGTGATGGACATCAGTGATGCACTGCAACAAAGTGCCGCCCTCACAGGAAAACCCACAAGCTAATTGGGAAAACAGGAAGTCGTGTTGAGGGTTTATGCAACATTTAATGGTATTCCAAATGCAGCAAACACACACACACACACACACACACACACACACACACACACACACACACACACACACACACACACACACACATGCAATTCATAGAAACCTGACTTTAGCTTAAGGAACTCAGTAAAACTGGAGAACAGTGAAGAGATGAACAAGAAGCACAGGTGGTGTATGAAGATGGATTCCGGCACTGAAGAGTCCCGAGCTGGTAAAGAAAAAACAAAAAATTCTCCAAGAAATGCTTGTCACATCACTACCAACTTGCACAAATTCTACTTTCTTTAAAACAAATCAACTCCAACTTTTTTTTTGCAACAAAACGTTGGCAGTAGTGTGCCAGAGACACAGCCAGAACCACTCTGGCTACCCTGTGTACCGCTAACAAGCTGCTACTGTAGACATGCAGGTATCGGGTCCTAGAGACCGTTTAATTGGATGATCAAAAAGTTTTGGATTAGTTTTATACAGTTAAAACTAATTTTTTTGGTCATTTTTCTTGTCATTCTGCTGGATGCACTTCCAAATTGGTGTCATTGACGGTAAGGCGCAGGTACAGAACAACGACGACACTTTAATAGCGGATTATTTTTGCATGGTTATTCTGAAAAAGGATCCACAAACATATTGCAGAATATGTATCTATATCAGTGTCCATGTCTATTTAACTGAGTTTGTAATATAAGAATTTTATCTTTAATTAAGTCCTCATTGTGTGCAAATTTGTTCATCAGATTATATGTAACTGTAGCTAGCTTATGGACTTAGCGATTGGGTTGGTGAGCGAGCTAGTTCATATCGATACCTAATTTCTCCAAACACAAGATTTAAGGCTGGATGGCTGATCGGTACAATAACCAAAATCCACTAGACACACACACACACACACACACACACACACACACACACACACACACACACACACACACCTTATCGTAAAACATCCAAAACTACATCAAGAACAGATTTCATTTTAGAAGTTAAAATAAATAAATAAATAAATAAATAAATAACGGTGCAATTTGTCAAGATGTTTATCACAAACCCAATTCCTTCTCCACTAATAAAAGTGTAATAAAGTGTGCTCTCTGTTCCCGGGAGTGAGATATGAGAGCACAGATGGAGAGATAAGGCTAAAAAAAAAAGGAGGATGGGAATGGAATGTGTTGTGGCTGGGAGATCGGTAAGATTTTAAGAACTAGATTTGTGGGTTTAATATCCCTTTATACTATAAGCAAATATTAGCTTGCTGCTAACTTGACTCTATGTTTTAATTTCCTCTAAACGATGCTATGCTAACATTTGAGCTAGAAAATATTAGATCAGTTCTATATTTATAGCTGTTAGCATAGCACATGTGGACAAACCATTA
Organism: Clarias macrocephalus; assembly: GCA_011419295.1. NCBI lineage: Eukaryota > Metazoa > Chordata > Actinopteri > Siluriformes > Clariidae > Clarias > Clarias macrocephalus. The sequence goes on along the minus strand of JAAGKR010004779.1, from coordinate 43,077 downwards.
AACAGTATGTACACATAGTGTAGTATATAAGTGACTAATGTTACACAACGCCACTTTAATAGCAGAGTCAAGCTTGTCATTGGATAATACATTTACAGTAGAGCGGTGCCATACAAATGCCCCACCTCACAAATTTTTTGCCTTAAGACCTGTAAATGCTACGTGTTTTAGGCGTACAAGCGAACAAACCGAGCAGAACCGAACACCATTCAAGTTTCATGTACGTCCGGGAGCCGCACAAAACCTGTTTGGAAAGCCAAGCGAAGCAGGTTTACGCATTTTTTCAGGGTGTGTTTGCATTTTGTACAGGATTGAGTGAAGACGTAGCACTATGGCTCCCAAGAATGTTATCAAGGACGTTAGCAAGAAGTAAAGTGACCCGCTTTCAGTTTGGTTTTTAAAGCAGCCGGTGCCAAGAGGAATCTTAAGGTTAATTTAGGTTTAATGTCTATTTATTTCATATTGTATTTCACTTACATGTCTTTTCTAAATGTTTTTGAATGTTTTATATGAAAATATGATTATAGTGTTGGAAATTGGTAAAATTGGTAATATTTTTGGGTGGCTGGAACAGATTACGCATCTGCATTTACGTTATTTCCTATGGGACAATGTGTTTCACAATACATTTTATCTTAAGAACTCGGCTTAAATTCACATGCTGATGTACCACTGTATCTTCAACACAAATCCTGTACTTGAGTAAAAGCAGAGATTCCCTAGAGCGAATATTACTCAAGTAGACGTAAAACCCCCCCATTCTGTACCCAAATAGAAGTGGATTCACCTCTAAATTTAGTTAAGTATCACAAATCTCTATCTCACTCTCTCTCTCACACACACACACACACACACACACACACACACACACACACACACACACACACACACACACACACACACACACACACACACACACACACACACACACACACACACACACACTCTGCTTCTCGATTGCTGAATTGTGTAATTGGCAGCCAGATCCGCTTCTGATTTTCTTCTAAAATACCTGCTATTTAGACAATAGGCATGTCTCGAAGAAAAACAAATCACACACTTATACATAATAGTCAGCAGGTGGCAAAATTCCAGCTTCAAATATTACACACCACTGGGGTTTAGTAAAAGTACTGATATGTGCTTCTACTCAAGTAAAGTACAAATATGGGAAAATATGCCAGTAATGAAGTAATGTTTCTATGGTGGGGGCACTTAGTTTTACCGCCACCTCTGATCTTCAGATGTTGAACAAAAACAGAAAGTGTATAAAAATGTCATGTGTTCCTGGGTTCATGTACACTGTAAAAGTTGGGCAACAGTTTATTTAAGCCAATCATAAACGTGAGTCGCTTATTTTTTAGCTTCTTTGGCAACTGAATATAGAATAATGACGATTAAAAACAAAATATATGTGCTTATATAGAAGCCTTTCTGGAGTGTGCTAATAGGGAGGCTTCAGACTTTAAACTGTGGATTTAGGTTTTCAGGTATATCAGGTCGAACAAAAGTTATCATTACTTTTATAAAGAGTCAATTTTACAGAATAGATGAATGAAGTTACAAAAATGTGGAACTCAGATAACAACCTTAGAAACATGCGATTGTGTGTAATTGTGGAAGGTGGTTAACATTAACTAGAATTCACGTCATTGTATTGCCTATTTTGT
>JAAGKR010004779.1:12500-39160 GCA_011419295.1 Clarias macrocephalus | reverse complement strand
GTGTGTGTGTGTGTGTGTGTGTGTGTGTGTGTGTGTGTGTGTGTGTGTGTGTGTGTGTGTGTGTGTGTGTGTGTGTGTGTGTGTGTGTGAGGGAAAGAGAGAGCTCCAGTTTGGAACAGGCACCTCGCTTACTCGTTGTTCTCCACTATTTAAAATTTCATCACTGTTACTTGGTGCATGTGGATGATGAGGACCTTATTATTAGCATAGGTATATTGATTCGCTTTCTCACAGGTTGTCAATCAGTCTGCGAAATGTGCACTTAAACCCCACTGCTAATGCTAAATGCCTCTGCTTATACCTGGTAGCTTATTAAGCTATTAATATAATGTGGTTAATGGAGTCCACGCATGGTGTTTAATCACCTCAGTGCTGATAACTGAAGCCGCTCAACACAGATGCATGTTTGCTGCATAATGTATGTGGGGCAAAGCAATGTACACTGGGATATCTGTGTAATTTGAAGCATTTATTATCTGGCATTAAAAAAAACCCAGAAAACTAAAAACATGTTACTGATCCTTTAAACATATGTACATAGACTTTTCATTGATGTGACATAATATAAGGCGACGCGGTCAACATCAGACAGGCCGAGCCCAAAAACCTTGAGTTCAAATAAATTGTCGTGGTTTGCCTCAATTAAAATTGTCATGATTGAGATACTACATAAAACAGAATGTACAACCTCTGACGGATTGGCTCCCTGTCGAGTCTGTATACTGTCTCGTGCACAAAGTCTCATCATTAAAAGAAAAAGAAAAAAAAATACATAACAAAATTTATATACCATCCAAAAGAGTGAAACAAGCCATACCAAATTCTTAAACTGTTCAAAATTCCCACACAAGCTGTCCGAAATTACCAAACATACTCTGCCAAATTCCCAAAGGTACTGTTCCAAATCCCACAACTTGCTGTCCCAAATTTCTCAAAGATTTTGTCTCAAAATTCTCATCTCAATTGCTACCTGAAGTTCACAAATATGCCATTTCAGATTCTTACACATGATATCCTAAATCTTAGTTTTTTGCTTTTGCTTAATGATAATTTGTATTACAAATAAAGAAATTAAAAGGCAATACATATGAATAAACTCTCTTTTAATGATGTGTGTATGTTTAGTATGTTTAGAAGAGCACAAAGTTTGGAGGAAAGTTCTTGAAAGTGTCCTATTTACATTATGGATATCAGTTTGCATTATGGATGCCTTCATGCGTGTGTGTGAGAGTGTGTGCGCATTCCCTGCCTGCCAAGCAGAATCTTAAAAATGTTCCAAGCAGATGAGGGGAGAAGCAATGGAATCATCTCCTCGCAGTAATTTGAGCCGGTGTCTTGACACGCAGGAGCCGTTCAAAGGCTTCCTACCCACGCAGGAAGTTCATGAAGTATTCATGGCAGCGACCGAGTGGAAAAAAAGCAGCATAATGAAGTTGTGACCGGGCCAAATGAGTGTCCGAGGGCACATAGAGCGAGCGGCAATATTCGGTATAATGAGACTGCTCTCCCTCCCTGAAGCACATATCCTGAGCTTTGGAGAGATGCACCGCTGAGAGGGCTCCTGGGAGTTCACCCAGCACGTGGCCTCTCCTCCATAGCTAATGCTTAAACATCATGAGATATTTAAACGGCACCCACCACACACCGGGTACGCATACTAATCCCCCTGTTAAATCATGAAGGTCAGTAAATAATCAATGAATAAACATGATAGAGAATACAACCTCTGAACAAAACTAAACAAAAAAAAGTCTCCATATTGTAAATAACAATTGACTGTATTAAAGGTGCAGTCAACATATTACGTTAAAGGTGCAGTAAGCAATTTTTAAAGAAATTTTTACTTGTCACCATGTAATAAGTTCTACCGCAGACCAACATTTTTTGCAGATTATGTCATCAATTAGCTCCGTCCAGGCTCATGTACGGAATCGTGCATAAGCATGTTTGAAACAAGCAGAATCTTAAAACGTGAACGCAAAGTACCCAGCCAAAAAGGGTCACCACCTGGATTTAGACTGAGCAAATAATTAAAAAGCCTAACTGCTAGTTAATATCTTCTGATTTCTTAAGCAATCATGTCAGAAGACTTATCTTGTGATTGTACTAAAGATGTTACTCTGTTTCAGAAGGGTCAAATTATTGGCCTTCATCAAGCAAAGAAAACAACTAAGGAAATAGCTGGAACTACTTCAATTAGGTTAAGAAAAATACTTTTAAACATTATTAAAACCTGGAAGAATAGTTATGAACTATTACCGTCAAGGAAAAAACATGGTCAGAAAAATATCTTGAATTCGCGTGATGGGGAATCACTTAAATTCTTAATGAAATCTAATCATAAAAAAAAAAAAACTGTAGAACTCAGGACTATGTTTAATAGTAAAAGTTAGAGCACTTTTACAAACATACAAAATGTGAAGAGAACTCATGGAATTGGGGCTTAACAGCTGTGTAGCCTCAAAGAAACCACTTATCATTGAGGCTAATCCAAAACAAACAGATTCAGTTTGCTATGAAGCATAAAGAATGGAATTTGCACTAATTGAAAAAGATCACGTGGTCTGATGAGTCCAGATTCAGCCTTTTCCAGGGCGATGGGCACATCAGGGGAAGGAGGGAGGGGCCATCACGCCGATTGCTTACTGTACAAGAATTGTTAAGATCTGGGTTGCTTCTGTTGGTCAGGTCTAGGTTCAGCTACATGATGTGCCCAAAAAATGAGTTCAGCATTTGAATGACCTGAATGTACTGAATGACCAGATTATCACATCTAGGGAGTTTTTCTTCCCTGATGGCACAGTCATATTCCAAGATGCCAATTCCAGGGTTAATAAATAATGTTTAATTTTTTTCCCTTTGACTGTTACAGTTAATTATACAAACTAAACTGTAACTTTATCTAAATGTTTTAAACACCCCTTAAACAGGCACATATTCAAACCTAAGAGTTTGATAGTCTCAGTGAATAGTGGTTGGATGCTGGAGGTCTATATCAAGTCTTCTTTCATCAGTTTTTCAGAAATAAACAGGAGCAGCTATTGCATCATCAAAGAAAATAATCTGAAAAGAAAACTGATATGATATTAAAACAACAAGCCATATCATCACAGAAATATAAAAGTGCACTTTTTATGTAACATGGGAGACGGGTTATTGATCTTTTGCAGTCACATGACTACAATGATATCAGTCACAAAAGCGGACAGCAGATGCACCATTCAGCGGCATTAGGCTATCATGCATTTCAATTAATATTAACAATAGAGCCGTATTTCTAAAAAAAAAAAAAACAAACAGAAATATCGCCTGATGACCTTTCAGATTACCTGATGCTTTGTCACACAGCAAAAAATAGAAACCTACCAATTGATAGCTTCTGTGAGGCTGATTATTTTCATATGCAGTATGTTCAGGTAGACTTATTCCTAAGAGAAACAAGCATGTGAAAATGGTTGAAGTATGTATTAAGGATATTCATTTGCAGATGTTTGATTTGGTATCATAATGTGATTACCTCAGACGGCGTACAAATATGTGATTCCTCCTGGATTTGGTATCATTTGCAAAAGATTAAGGTTAGCTCATTCAGTGCTTCTGTTACAAATGAGGTGATGCTATGGAATATGCTGTGCTTTACCTTTCATACAAGGTTGTGCAGGTAACATTAACTAATACTGACATTTCAAGCTTTCAAATTAATAGCCAACTTACTCTTCTGTGGTTGAATCCCTTTGTTTTAACAATGTTAAAAGAGGAAAAAAAAGTAGTGCCATTGATCAGGCATTAGAGAGGGATTCGGGACTTAGCCTGGCGTTATACCCTAGTTAGCACTGTAGTTTGCAGTTCTGGATCAACTTAGAAACAATAATTAAGTAGACAATGTGTTGTTTAAATGCTCCATGATTGGATTTGAATGTGGGTTTTGGCTCTGTGTGTGGGACCATAAAGGACAGATGTCACGAGCAAAAAGGTCAGCAGAAGTATTCCTTGGTCACTTTTTATGCCCAATATAGCCTCCTCTATTCAATGTATCATTTTGATTTGCGGAGGCCATTAAGGCACTTACTCTTGTACTGCAACTATTTGTGTACTTTATTTTCTTTCAAAATCTTTTCAAAAAGCCTCGATGTCAAAACTTGCTGTATTCACACCCGGGTTCGATTCAAGTGCTCTTAAGACTGTAGACGTGGAAGAGTCCATACAAGGTAAGTGTCATTACAGCCCCAAAGGAAGCCATCCAAAACAGCTGATGGGCTTTTAATAACACTAAACACAGCTTAATGGGCTTTTAATATTGCTCTGTAAGGTTGACCCTGAGGTTTAAGTGTTATACACAAGGACAAAGCAAGGCCGAGAGCTGATGAACGGAGACATTAAAAGCCCTAGTGTAGGATTCCTGCTTGTGAAGCACTCCTAACATCATACCACTCTGGGAATGAGGGGGAATTTCCAGCAGGTCATGTCTACCTTATCAGTGATTATCATTACATTATTAAAAAACACTTGGTAAGTAATGTTCTGACTAAAGACAGGGCTCAGGATTGGGATTTAACCAGGTGAGATATCTCTATTATATACCCATTAGAGACATGATATTACCATGATAACACTACAATTTACATAAAGCATTTAAATCATCCAGGTAAACAAGCAGTGGGAGCATATGTGTGGAGACTTTAACAAAATAAACTACTGCTTGTTTTATAATAATCAGTGATGAAGATGAGTATCTGGTACGACTCTTAAGTTATTATTTTACATTAAACAATGTTTCCCCAAAGTGTTTTATTGCTCTTTCGGAATGAAAAAAAAAATCACCAACTATTTCTATCATATAATGTTGTAGAACATCTGTGTTTTTGTTCTCACTTATTGCAGCTACACGCGATCCCTTACCAGCTCCTCTTTTTTTTTTCTTGCTTTTGAAGTGAGAAAAAAACTTTGTCATGTGACTGAGAAGTGGAAACTTCTCCGGCCTGAAGATGTCAAAAAGTTAAAGTTACATCTGTTTCTTTGTTCCAAAGTGTTTCTAGTATTTTATTTAGTCGTGGCCAAGTGGACATTCGCCAACCAGGGTGGGTGAGGACGACAACACGTGATGGCAGCCGACAATGTCAGTGTTGGGAATGATGTAACACGTGCAGGAAAATTCTATACACACCTTCCACTTCCAAATGGCCACGATTAGCTCATCTTTAGTAATTTGTTCAGTATTAGCTGAGAATCCCTTTATAAAGACCAAACTGTATTAGAATGAGAGCATTATATAAAACTGTGTTTAGAAACTTATTCAACACCTTCTGATCAATCACAATCCAGAACTCAGCGCTGCTGTGGTGTAAGAAAATCTCTCTCTCTCTCTCTCTCTCTCATGGCTCTTAATTTGGTTAATTAGTGCCATGTTGGTGCTGATTCGGCCCCATTCACACAGCATATTTTCTGCACCATCTGCCTCAATTTGTCTTTACCTTATCGCACCTTAAATGCTCTAATGTTTCCTGTTCATGTTGGTGTGTTTCCACGGTTGTTAATTGCACTCACCTGTTCCTTGCTACCCCTCATTAGTCTGTATATTGGTGCACTCTTGCAGTGAACAACAAATGAAATAATTACAGCCCATGCGGGAGACATTCGAGTGGAAAACAGAAACAACAACAACTAGAGCGCAAAATGATTATTTGTACACAGGTACAACCAATAACTTGGTTTTCGGATTATTATTTTTTTTTTATAGAATATTTCCTTGAAACAAAATCTAGAAAAATTTGAGTTTTGTTTGAAATTTCAATTAAAACAGACTTTGATTTTGATAAAATACCCAGAGTGGAAATAAGAAGAAAGCCTTATTACGGAGGGGTATCAGTCAGTCAGCTACAGCCGCACCGTTGCTGCTGCTTGCCATAAAATATAAATTATGGCCTCTCATTGTTATGTCAGTCTGCTATTCTAGAGAGTTCTATTACGCTAGTGTTTAAGCTTGGGTTAACCAATTCAATTCAGTTTTATTTGTATATCGCTTTTAACAATTGACATTGTCGCAAAGCAGCTTTACAAAATCAAAAGAATTATATGAGACCACAATCGTCTTGAGTCTTTTGAAGGGTTTGTTATATTAGCAGTGGTACAGAGTGAAATTACAGCTTTTTATCATTTAAATTCTCTTTAGTCTTACTTTTTCCTCAACCTTCTTAATGAAATGTTGACATTAGCAACATACAGTATGTCTGTCATTTACACGTTCTACTCTCTGTATAACAAAAGAAAAAAAAAGTTTGATAGCTACATTGTTAGCCTCATTGCTAACTGTATGCAACAGATTTATTTCCTTATGACTTTTGAATTGTATGACTTGGCATGCTATTTAAAATAAATAAATAAAATAAAATCACAAGCCATTAGCATTTCAGTTAGATTTAGTAAGCCAGAAAGCTAACATGAGCTAAATGAATATGTTTTTAGAAAGAATTCTGTCAGCCGTAACCTTCACAGCTGACACCAGCCAACATTCCTGTATTCCTTCTTTGACATTTGATATGCGGAGAAATAAAAACTGATCTCAGACTTTTGGACCTCCTCATGGTTATTTTCAGCTTTTCCTGTTTTCTATTTTATCTTTTATCTTTTCCTGTCATCTTAGGTGATGGACAGCTTTCCAGGGCAGAATCGCGTGCTGTCGAACTACAGCGGGGCAAAAAACTATTTAGTCAGCCACCAACTGTGCAAGTTTTACCACTTAAAAAGATGAGAGAAGCCTGCAATTTTCATCATAGGTAAACCTCAACTATGAGAGACAAAATGGCTTCGCAAGAAGCATTTCAAGGTCCTGGAGGTCTCCACATTGCAACCCCATAGAAAATCTTTGGAGGAAGTTGAAAGTCCGTGTTGCCCAGCGACAGCCCCAAGTACTGAGATGAAATTTTGTTATTGACCAAATACTTATTTTCCACCATAATGTGCAAATCAATTCTTTAAAAATCCTACAATGTGATTTTCTGGATTTTCTTTTCTTATTTTGTCTCTCATAGTTGAGGTTTACCAATGATGAAAATTACAGGCTTCTCTCTTATCTTTTTAAATCGGAGAACTTGAACAATTGGTGGCTGACTAAATTTTTAAAGTTTTTGCCCCACTGTATATAGAAAGCCAAAATCGATTTATCTATCTATCGATCTATCAAGTTATATATTTTTCTCTATTCCTAAACTATTTGTTGTCTTTTTATATTTATTTTTGTTTATTTCTTTTTAATTTCATATTCTCTCTCTCTGTCAGTTGTAAAATAGCCAATAAATCTTTAACGAATTAAATCCTCCTCCATTTCTCTTCTTTTCTAACTACTTTATTTTATTCATTTGCATTCTGTCCTTCATTCTATTATTTTCTCTCTCTCTCAAAGAAGTGTGCAATCAGAATTGTTTATCTTGTTGATCTGACACACACACACACACACACACACACACACACACACACACACACACACACACACACACACACACACACACACACACACACACACACACAAAGACTCATAACTGTCATGTAATAAACTCCAGATCAGATGATCTGATTAAACTCCATTATTTCAGATCGTGAGAATCAGCTCTTACAGTAATGTGTGTGTATGTGTGTGTATGTGTGTGTATGTGTGTGTATGTGTGTGTATGTGTGTCTCAGTGTGTCGTCTTTCTGGATCAGTATTACTGTCCTGATGGAATCTCTCTTCATCCTGTCGTTTATTATTTATTTCCCTGTGAGCTTGGCTGCTGGTTGGCCGTCTGATCTCGCTCAGCTTCAGTGGAACTGAAAGTAAGTCACAGAGATCCTCGGCTCTTTGATCAGACATCGAGTCGGTCTCGAGAGTTTTGTAGGACGCAGGCGGATATCAAAGCAGCGTCGGCCGTTACAATCGCTTTTTTCTTCATTTGTCTGTTTTTCTTCGGCTGTGTTTTTTGCCCGTTTGTGTTTCCCATGTCTCACTTGCTGCCGTGGACACAGCGCCAAATCTCACCACGTGCTTCCAGCCACAGTGAGCTTCAAGCGGTTAAAGGGCTTAAATACAAAGTGCAGAAATGCGCAGCATGGAAATGCAAATTCATATCTACAGATAAATGTCCTCTCTCTCTCTCTCTCTCTCTCTCTCTCTCTCTCTCTCTCTCGCTCTACATCTTTTTCATTGCCACTTTTCTATCTATCCGTCTACAAATCTTCATGTCTGGCTGTCTGATTTCTCTATTTGTTTCTCTGTCTCTCTTTTCCTATCCATCTCCTTGGCTTTCTTTATCTCTCCATAGGTGTCTGTCTATCCCTTTACCTGTCAGTCTTTCAGTGTCTCTCTCTACCTCTTTATCTCTCTCTCTTCTCTCTCTCTCTCTCACTCGCAGACATCCCTCCTTCCTGGTGTCATGCAGATTCACGCACAGCTGCCTACGTTCGCTCCTTCACGTGACCTTGTCACGGATCCACACAGGAGGAAACTCCACGTGGTCTCGGCACCGCTCAGCCATCTGTAGCGTTGGCACGGTGACACGATACTCGCACACATTTACTTACGGATCTGTTAAAGGGACAGAATGTTGTGGAATTAAATCCTTGTCATTGATTGTTTAATCGTAACCACATGTTGAAACTTTTTTTCTGAAATCTTCAGGACAGAAGAGTTTCCAGGAGTTTCATCAGAGAGGAAGAGAGAGAGAGAGAGAGAGAGCAGAGGGATAACAGGGTTTCACAACGTTACAGGTAAACAGATAACCAGATAAAAAAAACATCACATCAATGACATCTCAATCTTTAATTAAATTGGAAACTGCAATAGATTCCTGCAAATCCCTGGAATAAAACACTTCCTGTTAGAGGAAAATAATTAACAAAACTGTGACTCATCACATCAATCTGCTGTTGATTTTCCTCTAACAGCACCACACACACCGCTTTACTCAACGTGAAGCCATCGCGTCTCCCCCAGCCGAGGGCCGATACAGTAAAACTAAATCAGGAGACTCGACTGCTCCGTGACACGATGAGAACGTTACGGTGCGCAGCCGCCAGTCCAGCGTCTGCGCAGCCGGCAGGCAAAATTCAGACTGTGTGAATGTCAATGGAATGACAAAGAGCAAAATCTCTCAGCTGAGGAACAAGACAGAGAGAGAGAGAGAGAGAGAGAGAGAGAGAGAGAAAAAAGCCCTTAGCATTGTTCAAGCAGGTGGAGCAGGAGAGGAAGACACTCGAGAGACGACATGTCGGATTTTTTCCCTTCTGCACATCACACAGAGTGTTTGGAGAAAATCAAATCCAGGCACAGTTTCTCTCTCTCTCACACACACACACACACACACACACACACACACACACACACACACACACACACACACACACACACACACCCTCCTCTATAGGCTGGTTACCAAATGAGCATTTTTGACAGAGATTAATGGGCGAGCAGAGGGGAAAGAGCAGAGCACAGAGAATACACAACAGCAGATCCATTACTCTCTCTCTCTCTCTCTCTCTCTCTCTCTCTCTCTCTCTCTGCGTATGATAATCCCTCTCTTTCTCTCTTTCTCTTACCCTTTTTTAACCGGCCTGTCACAGGTGGAGGACGGCATTTGTCTGAATTATTGAACTCCCACACCATCTCAAAGCCCTAATTTAATCTCAATGGCTTCCCACCTTTAATTCAGTCCCAGATCCGACTCTTTCCATCGCTCTCTCTTTCCTCCGGTGAGTAAGTACTGCTGATAAATACTCTGCGCGCTGGACTTTTCCTCACACTCATCACACAGCCTGTCAGCGAGAGAGAGAGAGAGAGAGAGAGAGAGAGAGAGAAGGATAAAGGGAAAGAGAGGGAAGTTTGAGTTTCACTAGGGAGTTTTTTCCTGATGGTTTACACCCACAGGAGAATTTGAGAAATAAATGAAACAGAAACCAGAGAAAATAGATCAAATGTTTTTTTTTTTTTTACTTTATTACAACTTAAACATGTGCAAAGTAAAAAAAAAAAAAGGAATAAAACACTGTGTGCGGTGCTGTTATAGTAAAATGATCAAGGACGGATTGCTGTAATAAAGCAGTGACAGTGACCCCGCTGGAGATGATTCATCTTCTATCACAACAATCCCCACAATTACCACAAAATAAATAACCAAAAATATAGATATATGTTACATTTTCATTTTATAGTTACATTTGATGCTCCATAGAGCAAACTGGTTGCTGTTTTCATAACATTACATGTCAGTATAATAAAAGTGACTATCCTCTTTTTTCTTTTTCTTGAGTTTAATAATAATAAAAAAAATCCTGAAGTTTGTCATGCACAAAGTATAAACGGAAAACTTACAGCTTCACCTCTGCCACCTGAGACTCCTTCCGTAAATGTTAAAGCAGCTGAGAATGCCTGGTTACTATGGAAACCATAACAAGCACAATAATCTAAACCTGTGCTCCTCTTATAGCTGCTGGTGCTCAGACTAACATGACGTCATTCACGACAACGGACCGCAGGAGCACCGGTACCGTGGCTAAGTGAAATTACTGTGTGGTTTTGTTCAGTCGGTTCTGTCAGCTATAGTTAATAGCTAACTAACGGTTCTGAAATCCGAAATAGTGGCGGATGGAAAGCTTGTACGCACTACAGTATGCAGGGTGTACACTCCCTTGTTCCACACACAAGTAGTGCCCTTGATCAGGGGTTAGAGAGGGATTTGTAAGTCAGCCTTGCATTAGAAGATAGTTAGCTTTGTAAGACAAAAACACAACGCGAACGGTTCCGAGGCGATGCAGAACGAATTAGAAGCGATAACCACAGAGACAGCGTGTTGCTGAAGGGGAGATATCGTTATCAGACGTCTTATCACTGGGTTTGGATGTATATTTTGGTATATGGTAATTAACATCCCTTTCACCATTGAGGAGTGGGACCGTGGCATACACATGTTGTAACATCACGTGCAAAAGGTCTATCGAGGATTTTTTAATAAAAGAATCAACACCTTCTGACCAATCAGAATTTTGTAGGGTGCAATGTTTTTGCAAAGAAAATTATGTTAGAGAGTCACATTAGAGACCTATCGAACACCTCCCCCACCACCCCCCCCCCCCCACCACCACCACCACCACCACCACCACCACCACCGGCAACTGTGAGGTAGAAGAAAAAAAAACCCAATAATTTTGCAACACAAAGCAGACGAAATCCTCACGTATAAGCGCTCAGATGCTGGAACGAGATGTTTCGGCAGGACAGAATGAAAAACGGTGACCAGGCTGACCTTCGTTTCAAAACCTTTTCTTCCATTATAGAGCGTCGTATTAGGGCCAGAGTGCTTTCCCTCAGTGTGAAATGATAATTTAGCCCATTATTGCGTTTTCCACTTCACTGTTACTGGACCACGAACGGCGACATTTAAGGCACCAACTGGAACGTCTAGCCATTTAAACATTTTTTTTACAGCAGAGTATTTGTGGTTTGTCATCTTTTTCATGCATGGAAATGAATAGAATGAGACAGGAAGTGTAAGTACAGCTTGACAGGAAGCTGGATGATACCGAGCATCAATACTTTATCACTTGTTCCACGTTTGTTCTACGAATTCACAAAAACACCTGAAGATCAAATATGAGATCTGGAATTAAGGAAAATCTTTATGTAAAGTTGCATATTGTGATACACTCACCGGGGTCCTTTTACATAACTCACACATACTCACACACACACACACACACACACACACACACACACACACACACACACACACACACACACACACACACTGTATGATGTTACAAAACAGCGCGAGTAATCGCAAACCTTAACACAAAAACACCCCAACGTCCATGTCCTGATGATTATCACTGTGTGGATGATCGTACTTGTGTCCCGCTCGGCTTAAACTCCACAGCTGTCACTTCACTCGGCATGCGGCGGCATTCAGGAGGAAAATAAATATATAAATCTGTGTTTGCACTCGTCACGGCAATCATAATTGAAATCTTCTGATTCCTCTAAGAGCAATTTCGCAATTAGAGATTGTAATCATAGGACGCATACAGGCAAGCAAACAAACAGGCGCACACACACACACACACACACACACACACACACACACACACACACACACACACACATTCTACAGTACCGAACTAACTGAAATAGGAAAAGCTGGAATGGAGCACTGTACAGCATAAAATCACTTACACACACACACACACACACACACACACACACACACACACACACACACACACACACGTTCTAAAAACACGATTTTTCCTCATAGCTAAAAAACACACTTGAAAGAAATTTTTTTTTTCTCACTTTAACATAAAATTCAAACTGGCATATGAACTCGCCATGGAAACAAACTCTGCCTTCTGGTTGGATAAAGTCAGCGAGTGTAATAAACTTTTATTATAATAATCCTTTTTTTTTTTTAATCATTTTTGCTTGATTGCTGTCACATTCCATCTAGTCATTTCTTTCTTTTATTTATCATTTGAGTTAAGGATGTTGAATTAGGATGGATCAGCTAGCTGTGTCCTGATTGGTCGCCTGATTGAACCACTTATCTAAAATTGTTGAATAGGACCCGCCCACTTTTTCAGGCAAGGAACGAGAGACAGACAGACAGAGACAGGCGGAGTTAGGACTGAACAGAGAGAGAGAGAGAGAATTGTGTCTATATGGACTCTGGTGGTGGCAGATGGCACTGCAAACCTGAGCTGAGTGCAAAATCACATTATGTCAGTTTCCTTCTGTCTCTCTCCTCTCTCTCTCTCTCTCCCCTTCTCTTTTTCCTTCCCTCTTACTCTCTCGCTTTCTGTCTCTTTATGCACACTGAATATTGAATCAGCTCACATCTCTGAGACAAAAACACAGCCCTAAACGCATTACAGTCCCCTCAGAGACAAAGAGAGCGAGAGAGCGAGAGACAGAGAGAGAGAGAGAGAGACAGAGAGAGAGAGAGACAGAGACAGAGTCCCAAATGGGCGAGGTGTAAGTGGACAGCGTGACTCGTCCATTAGAGACGCATTAGGCAGATTAGTTACAGGAACGAGCTGTAATGCTTTTCTGTTTCATGTTTACTGTAAGTTCGGGTAAGAAAGATGTGATTTTGGTAAACAGATGCCAGCATGGTGTGTGTGTGTGTGTGTGTGTGTGTGTGTGTGTGTCCTTGACTTTGACAGTTCTGTCACACTGAAGTGATGAGGCAATCGAGCTCCCTATGAGAGGATTTGTTTGGCTGCAGGATGACGGAAAGCAATCTGATTTATCCCTCATTCTCACATGTAGCAGGTCGGTGAGCGTCAGCAGTAAAAACAGTAAAACCTGTGATTTATGATGTTCTACAGAATGTGAAGTTTTTGTTCTCTTAAAGAAAGCAAATCGCATGATGCATCGGGACCCACAGGAACTTTCAAGAACATCATGGAAGGATATGAAGTTTGCAAGAGGTCAAATTCATTTAGGCCGTCTTCAATTCTGTTGGGTTTTTCAAGAGGTCAGTATGTTTGGTGGGGTGTGGACGCTCCAGAGATCTGAACCCTGGCCCACTTAAAAGAAAAAAAAAAGCCTAAACTGAGTAACATCGTGACAAAGTGCTTCCCTTCAAGTACCTTCAAGAGTTTCAAAGAGCTGGTTGGTAAAGGAGATGGAGAACCTCATGGACATATTGTACAAGCAGGGTGAGCTTAAAGGCTTCACTCATGTGTCAAGCTCATGTTAAAACGTAGGCAATATGAATGATGGAGAAAGATGTAAAATTCAGCAGAGGAAAGAAGAACATTTCTGCATCGGCACAAGATCCGAGCACTTCGAGTTCTCGGTGCAAGAACATCACGGAAAACGCAGGTCCCATTCAAGACTTTACTGATAAAAATCTATCCTGAAAGAAATGCAGAGTTGTACAGTAGTCAAGACCATCAAAGTAAATCTAAGACCTAGAGTGGCCAAAACGTGGTGAGGCAACAGCATCTGGATCCAAAGTGGGCTAGTGTTAGGATTAGGGTTAAGGGTTAGGACTTCTTTTTTTTCTTTCATTTTTATGACTTATGAAAATCAAAAACCAATTGGTGTCTGTGTATAACATTTCAAGGGGAAGAAACCCAAGCATTTTCATGAGCTCCTGGAGAGACTAGCCAACCTTGACTTGCTGAAGGGACTGTACCTCCAGTCCACAGTGTCGCCTTATGCCAGCGCCCAGGAGAGACTGGATCCTAGACCAAGAGACCTCAGTCAGTTTGGATCAGGAACAGCATCTCCAGCACTGCCACAATCAGCACTGGGGCCCCACAGGGGTGTGTGCTCAGTTCACCGCTGTTAATTCTGATGGCTCATGACTGTGCAGAAATGCCAACCTCATCATCACTGAGTCAGTATACAGAGAGGAGGTGCAGCAGCTATCAGACTGGTGCAGAACAACATATCGCTGAACATGGACAAAACTGAAGAGATGTTTGTTAACTTGAGGAGAACACAGACGGGCCACTCCCCATTGAACATCAACACCTCCTCCATGGAGATAGTCATTCCTCAATTCCTTGGGGTTTATCTGGCAGAGAACGTCACCTGCTTTCGGAACACCTGCTCAACAGCGAAGAAATCCCAGTAGCGTCTTTCCTTTCTGTGAAGGATTGAGAAAAGCCCGTCTCCCACCTCCTGTCCTCACCACATTCTATAGAGCGACACTCAAGCACATCCTGAGACACTGTATCACTGCCTGGTTTAGGAACTGTGCTGTCTCTCTCTATGTATGATCTCTATGCTCTCAAGAATATTGTGAGGACGGCTTGAAAGATCATCAGTCGTCCTCTAGTACCTGGGCCAAGTGTGAAGAATGATTCATCTTCACCTGAGCAGTTGAAGTGACTAATTTGTTAATATTTAGGATGAGAAATCCATCTAAATTCTTTGAATATAACCATTCATGGCCACATTATATTATACATATTGAATAAAGTTGACATTAATGCTCCTACACCATCAAGTGCAAAAGTCTGTGCACCCACATTTCATACTGTTGTGTCTTGATCATTCCAAACAGCCAAAAAACGGTCAAATAATGAACTTGTGTCCTGAGATATCAGCAGTGTTGGGTGTAATGCGTTACAAAGTAGCAAAGTACAAAGTGAAATGTTAGAGGACTCGGATTACTTTTTTGATGTAACGAGAATTCTAACGCGTTCGCTCCGCCATTCAAGTCCTCAGTTACTCAGTTACTTTTTCAAAAATGTGATCCGTTATTTAGACAATTTATGTAATCTGTGAGCCAGACAACAGTCATTCCCAATGCATTAGTGTGTGTGTGTGTGTGTGTGTGTGTGTGTGTGTGTGTGTGTGTGTGTGTGTGAGAAAGTCGTCCTACAAGCCCCGCCCCCAATACACCGCCCCCTCTGTTATACCCCTATCTCCCCTATGCGATGTGAGGACCAATGCGCGGAAAGATGGAAACCTAATCGCAGCGCCGAAACTGGCGGTGAATCCTGATGAACCGTACTTCTGGCCACCGCGCGACACCGCGTAGCTGAGACAGGGGTGTTAGTAGTGAACAGATTATGGGCCAAACTTCACTGAGTGATGATGATAGAATAATTATAAAGGTCTCGACTAAAACAACATGCATGAGGAAGCACAGAGGAGTTTTCATTTTCTGCAATGGAAAAGTCCTCGAACTAGTTACTTTATCAGAAAGTAACGCAGTAATGTAACGGATTACTTTTTGAAGACAGTAATTTTGTAACGTAATTAGTTATTTTAAAAAGTAACGACCCCCAACACTGGATATCAGAGGATCAGGAACGTGTTCCGATTGAAGTGTAAGTGCCGTACATTATAATAAACCAGAAGACTGACAGCAGGAACACATTTCTCTCAGTTACATGACCATGTATTTCATCTGCAACTGAAATACCATGTTAAGAATTCCTCTCATATCACAGGCAGACATGATAATCAAAAGTAAATCCTGTTTGATCCAAACAGTCCGGAAAAGGTCAAAATTGGGGATGGAAAGAAACGACAAGGGGAGAACTGCATCTCAACTAAGCCTCTGAGCAGATATAAACCGACTCTTAAGAAGACAAATAAGACCAAGAAAAAAATGCAGCTCATTACTGAGAAACCGCACAGCGTAAACTCGTCTATCCTGAAGATGTTACAGCTTTACTGCTGCCTAACTCATGGAATGTTAAATAAACACCTCCTATTAAAAACGTGTATGTTTTGTAATCAAGTCTTTGTGAATTACCTGTTACTATAGAAACAGTAGCTTATTAGAAAGCTGAGCTGCACATTTAATGTGAATGTATACGAATCAAAATGATCAGATTGTCCCTGATGAGCGAGCCAAGGGTGACGGCAACAGTGGCAAGGAAAAACTCCCTGAGATGGCAGTAGGAAGAAACCCTGAGAGGAACCAGACTCAACAGGGACCCCATCCTCATTCTAGAAAAGCACTGATTTGAAATATAATGATCAAGCTTATAATGTAAATGTTTAGTGTGATTCTCAAAAGTAAACAAGGTACAAGTAAACAAATAGTAATCAAACCTCAGTGTAGAGCGACCTCTGCTGGTTGGGAGAGTGTTTCTTGGATGCAAATGTTAAACCTTTATTCCTCAAACATACATTACAACACAGTGAAATTCTTTCTTAGCACATCCCAGTGTACCTGGGGTCAAAGCTCAGGGTTATTAATGATACAGCGCTCCTGGAGCAGACAGGGTTAAGGGCCTTGCTCAAGGGCCCAACAGTGGCAACCTGGTGGAGCTGAGGATCAAACCACCGATCTTCCGTTCAGTAACGCAGTGCCTCAGGCCTCTGAGACACCACTGCCCACCACACACACACACACACACACACACACACACTTAACACGCTCTGCTATCTAATAATGATCGGTTTCTTATTTAGTAGACTTCACGGGCCAGTTTCCCAGCAGGAACCCTAATGTTGTAATATACTTATAACAATATAAAAAGTGACCAACATTGCCGGTGATATTAGAGTGGTTGGGTCATACTCGTTCTCCTCTGTCAATCATAGCAACACTAGCCAATCATGGGCCTCAGGTAACTCATGTATGCAAAAGAGGGCGACTAGCACTTTCCTCCACGTGTAAAGCTGACCGGTGGGAGGGAAACGGCAGCGGCTGAATTGGAGGAGAAAACTCCTACTTTAAGCAGCCCAACAAGAACGGCTATAGTGCAATACCGTGGATGTTTAAAGTGATGTATAGGGTAGGTCAATCTGATAACATGGAAATTGAAATCCCAGAAAGTCCTTAATCGTTCGATTCCGGCATGTGTGTGTAAGATCCTGAGCTCATGGAGACGTCGGTGAACAGAATATAAATGATGTGCGGGTAAAAGAGCAGTGACAGACGAGTGATGGAGTGAAGACGAAACCATTGTGAGACTGAAAGTGATTGCAGAGGCAACGGAGGAAAATTTCTCTTTCACTATTCAGAGTCCACACCATTATACTGCTTCTGCATCAGAGAAAGTTTCTTTGAGCTTTTTTTTCCCGTCAGACATTGTTATGGAAATTGAGACCCTTTAAACCGAACCCTGTGTAACCTTAATGCTTCTAACTCTGTAACTAATCGCTCATGTATTTGGCATAATTTTTGGAACTGAGAGTTTTTGACTCCTCTGTTTCCTGTGCCATGTCGGCGTATAGCAGTGCTAATTGTCCTGCTCGCTCTGTTTCCCCAAAGCACATCTCCTAAACTTCTTAATTAGCCGTCTAGCCCGCATTCATCCGAGACATCTTCCTGATAAACTGTCTATCCGCTTTCATCCCACTCGCAGTCGGCGCAGCATCCCTTCAGCACCCACGCATCCTCACAGCGACAACAACAACACAAACAAATACAGATGAGAAAAAGACGACGGCCTTCTCCCTGACAGAGGCGATGATAGGAAATTATAAATTGTCAGCATGGGGATGGATTCAATTAATTTTACCACAGCGATGCATCTGATCAGCTAGCAGGTGGACTAACAGATGCGGCGCAATTTAGCGACGGCTAACAGACGACCTGGATCATCAGAGATTAGATTCTAGCAAAAATGACTGGACAAATTGGCCTCCAGAAAGAGCTAAAAATCTAATCTAATACCAGGGGGACTGAGGTACTGTCTTTTAACGTCTGATGCAGGGTGTGGAAATCAGACTTTTGGACCTGACTCTAGAATGTCTAGTTTAAATAGTCAAGTTTATTGTAATTGATGGAAACAGGATTATGTTTAAGATTAGGAGTTCATCATCAGTACATCATGCCAATCTGATGTCATGGTGCTGAGGAGACCTTCCGGAATATAACAACCTAAACAAATGAACAGACATAGAGACGAAAATTAAATAATACAAAATATTAAAAAGTGGATTTACTTCAAAAAAATTTTATTTCATAAATGTCTGTTATTGTCTTTTATTTACTGATGGAATCATTTGGAAGAAAAAGGTAAATTATATAATAATAAACAGACAATTATAAGATAAACAAAACTAGAAATATGCGCATGCCAATAAACAAACAAAGAAATAGATAGATAGATAGATAAAAATGTGAAATAAATAAATCATGCTAAATAAATGAATAAGAATACTAGGTAAAAAATGATTTAAACAAATTTCCATACCCCTAATAGAAACAAAGAATAAGTAGATAAATAAATAACTAGATGCTAGATAAATATTTAATTAAACAAATAATTAAAATGTTAAATAAAGAAATAAATAAATAGATAAAAATGGCTGATAAATAATTAAGTAAGCAAATAAATTGTTAATTATATATTTTTCCTTTGTTGTTTTGAAGACATGTAAAATACTGATAAGAATGACACATTTATTTAACATTTTATTAATATTATTTTCAAATAAAGGTAATAAAATTGTATCTGTCTAAATTAAAGACTCATGCAAAGCTGTACATCTAAATTTATTATTGAATGAACTTTTTATTTTGGATCCAACAGTTACATTAAGCTAACTAGCATATTAGCATATAGCTAACTAACTAGCTGACCAGCTACTAGCTCCTGGAACGTCTGTGAACGAGAAGCAGAAAGCAATCAGGAGGATGATCTGCTCTAAATCCATCACCGCAGGAGCTTCTTTTGTCTGTTCTCCAGTTTTTTCAAACAGTTCTTGATTCTTGATTAATTTTTTAATCTCCAGCAGCGAAGCCTCAAAGTCAAGTTAGCGTTAATTATCTTTTTCCTTTTGTTCAGCTTTTTAAAAGAAAAAAAAAACAGAGCCGTAATCTCTTTATTTCGTGAATTTATTTTACCAACTCATCCACACTTCATCAAATCGTTTCCTTCTTCCTTCTTTTTTTCCCCTCCACTCTGAGAGTCGCTTTGGGACTCGCATGAACTCGAGGGATCGCGGTACAGCTGCGCCGCTACACGGCATTATTTCATACAGCAGATAAGCATTTCCAATTTTCCTGCTGTCTCTCGATAATTAATCCTCGAGCAGGATTCAGAAGAAGAGAGCGCTTTGTCTCCCGAGCCTGAAATACTCAAACACGGACTCGGATTAAAACGTGGCGTGAACACACAGCTCTAATTTAACAGGTGCATTGTTTAAAATCCTCTGATGGTAATCTGAAATGAAAAAGAAAAATAACAATAAAATAATTTTATTAGTAGTGAGGGAAGCAGTAAGAACTGGTCCATTAATATCATAATCACTCCATCCGAGCTGAAATCGCTAAGCGAAAGATGGGCACAAAGACCTATAACTTCTACACACCGTCTACAAGACACACCCACTCACACAGCCAATCACACACACTACAGGCAACTTATCAACACCAATCAGCACACTGCATGTCTTTAGACTGTGGGAGAAAACTGGAATACCCAGAGGAAACCCACCAAGCTTAAGGGAACACGCAAACACCACACACACAGACTTGAGGTGGGAATTGAATCCAAAACCCTGCAGGTGTGAGTCCTTGAGTTTAATACCTTGCATAAACAATACAATATTAAATGAAATTCAATCTCGCTCAACCTCATATCTATAGCGAGAGAAAATAAAGCTTTATTTATCTTAACTGCAACTGGAACAGTTCATGGTGATTCATTTACATGAACCATTTAAAGGTCATTTGTTTGACTATTTCTTAAAGAAGGTCACACAGGTCTTAGAGCGTCCCCATTGCATCTGTGTGTGTGGGCGTTAATGCGCCTGCTGAAATATCCTTAAGATAATGCATTCATTTAAACCTCGACCCTTTATTTCATCCCTCCTTTAAACCTGCCATTTCAGTGTCTTTGTAATTGAGCCACTGCTGAGCCGAACCCCACCAGAGAACTGCAGAGCTGAGCAACAAGCCGGGGGAGTGGCTCTTCTAATATGAGGTCACAATAGGAAGAACAAACTTTTCAGCTTGTCGAAACCCTGGACAAGAAGCTCTTGGAAAAAACACACTTCTAATTTTTTCTTCTTCCTTCCTTCCTTCCTTTTTTTTTTTTTTTTTTGCTCAAACTCGCACACTGGAGATGCATCTAAACATGAGTAAAAAGTGAATTTTGCTTCAAAGCCCATTAAGTCTGTGTTAGATGTTATTATTTTTTCACCAGCGACACTTACAGTGTGTAATTGCCACTAAATGCAGGGTTCAAATTAGCAAGAGCATATTAAACCACAAAGTGTTTAATACAGAAAAAAATCTTTTTTTTTTTTTTTTGAGGATCTCAAGTGGAAACATGAAATTCAATTCCATTTAGCCACACGAGATTTTCTTCCAGCTCCAGTTCCTGACTCAGCTGTGTTTTCTGATTAACTGCTTCCCCCCCCCCACACACACACAGTTTTTCCAATTCAACCCTGACCTTTAAAATTATTTCCTCATACAGTGTTATTTGCAAGAGAGTCATATAAACCTGCTACATAAACGTACAGTAATCTGAATCGTTTTTATAAAACTTTTTTTTTTAATTGTTGATTTATATATTCAATATAACCAAACCTTAGACAAAAAATATTCATATAGTTCTTCATGTAAATTGTTTTGAAAATAATTAATATTGAACTAAAATTTCATAGGCAACAGATTCCCAAACCAACTGAACAATAACAACAACAGTCATTCCTGGACCTCTTGGCTGCGTCTGACATGGTGAACCACAAGATTCTCTTATCTATGCTTACAAGCCTTGGAATTTGTGGCACAGCCTGGCAAGAGTTTGCTTTTTACCTAGAAGATAGGTCTTATGAGTTGATATGGAGGGGATCCACATCTGCCCCATGCAGACTCTCTACTGGTGTTCCACAAGGCTCGGTATGTGGTTCCCTTCTGTTCTCCCTCTGTACCCGGTGGCAGGGTCATATCATCCCATGGATTTTCATACCATTGTTATTAAAATGACATGACATGAGGCTTGGCTAGAAAGCTAAAAATGTCCCAGCACCACTTACCTCTTAGAGCTAATCACACCCTTACAACGCTTGATGTTCCCCCTGATCCTCGTCTGGTCCCACCATCTCTTGAGATTGAGGAAGATATTCATCCAGACTGTTTATACTTTAAACAATAACTTAAGATGTATCTATTTCTTCAATATTTGGGTTAACCAACCCCCCCCCCCCCCCAAACCTACAAACAAACAAACAAACAAAACAAACTTTCCAACAGTGTTTGACTGGTACTTAGTTAGTGACCTAGTAACCTTGTGTAAGGATTTTTCCACTGACAGAAACTCTTTACTCTGAATAAGAGCGTCTCCCAATGTGAATGTAAACAACAACAAACAACCTTTTGGACATCCCCTGCCAACCTACTTAATTTATGATGAATTCCAAACTCACCATACAAATTGTTTTTTAAATCTTTTAGGCTGAGCTGTGAGCCACGAACAAACCGCTGTCTTCATTTCATCAGAAGTGAATTTTTATTCTCGTATGGCTTTCAGAGGACCAAACAGGTGAAAGTCTGATGGAGTGAGATCGACACTATATGATGGATGCTTTAATGCCTCAAAATAAAGTCGACACCGTGGGCAGAAGTGTGAATATGAAGTGTGAACTCCTCTATCCATTTATGCACACTTCTTGCGACAAAACACTCTCTGCACACAAAGTAGTCGATTAATAGCGGTACTAGGTACATCCTCAGACCACAAAAAACGTATCACTGCACGCTACTCTTCTTTTCTGCAAAGCATCAATTTTTGCTCACACTTGGTTATAAATGAACACGTTTATACCTAAACAGCAGTGACTGGGGAGACAGGAGCCTTGAACGGAAAGTGCTGATAAGACAGTGCAGCCAACAGAAGTTTTAATATAACTGGAGTGTGGATAATTTAAGTGGACTTCAACAGAAGGACTGTACTGAAAGTCATGCAAACTGATAAGTGGTGTTTAAGCCACAAGCAGGATGAACAGGTTATAGGTTCCCACTTTCACTATTTTGCCACAAACCGCTTTATCGTGTCCTTCCATGGCACTATTTGCTGCGCTCCCTAGTATCTGTTGCTGCGATGCCTTTTTAAAGGCTGTTATGCTCTACATACTCTTCCCATTACATGATACAGCATATCATAGTGTAGCCTGCCATGACGCTTGAATGCTTATGATAGCCACGTTTGCAAACTGAAGGCCACGAGTATGCTTATGAAAACATGCAGTGAACATGTGACACACCTACATGTCATATAAAGCTCCATCGCACGTAGCTCCATCGCACATTTTTCAGCATGTTCAGACAGTTCCTACCCCATGCCAGCAAGCTGCGAATCACTGGGAATAACCCTGAAAAATCCCAGTAGGTCGGCGTCGCAGTATGACTACGATTTGTGGATTTATAGCAATTTGTAGCGGAAATTGTGAAAGTGTGAAATCGGCTTAAGACTTTGCCAGGCAGTTAAGGAACAACATCCCACAGACAGATGAGGTCAACATGCAGCAGAAGTGTATGGAGAAGACAGGGAACTGCTGATAATCTGAAGCATTCCACCTTATTGTACAACGTGGGCGTGTAAGGCTGTCAGCAGAACAAATTCTCTTGCATTTAATGATGATGTGACTGCTGACAAAAGTAGGAGGATGAATTCTGATATGTACAGGGTGATATTATCTGCTCACATTCAGAAGAATGTTTCCACATTCACTGGGTGGAGCTTCTGTCTGAAAACAGTGATGAAAAAAAAACCTTCATAAAAAAAAAAAAAAAACTTTTTCATGCGAAGACATGGAATATTCTGGAACGCTATTCTTTATCTTTTTCTTGATTCATGTCACCGTGTATTTCTTGCGGAACATAAAGCCTTAAATTAACACGAGAGGGGAAAAGAGAAGATGAGGTCGTGGTGTGAGAGGTGAGGAGCGTGATTCAGTTACGCATGAGCTTTGATTTATGGAGCCAGTGTTCAGCCTGACAGAGCTCCTCTCCCTGCAAGCAAAAATAACAAGTACTGTACGACCTGCTGCTTAGCATAACACGCAGGCCTCAGTACTGTTCTCTCTCTCACACACACACACACACACACACACACACGGTCGATCATCTGAGCTCCATTTCTGCCCTAGTTTATAAAAATAACTGTCCCAAATATTATTACAGCAGCTTTGCCATCAAGTCTTACAAATTAGCATGTTTCCTAGCATGTCTTGACGTGACATGTGCTGGATGTTTGCTTGTCTTAAGATAACATTTTTCTAATGCCGTTCTGTTCATTCAGCATGTTTCCTAACAGGTTTGGTCTCAGCACGTCGTCTAGTTTTGAATCCTAGCAAGGAACCAGGTGATCTGGAAACAGACCTCTTGTATTTAGCAGTGTGTATTTAGCAATAATCCTAGCTTGTCTCTTGATTTTACAAGTTAGACCGTTAACCTTTCATTTGCACTGCATTTCCATGCTAAGAGTATTCCTAAATTCCTTTTACGCTAATTTCTTGTTTGCAAGTCTTATCACACTGCACGACTTAACTGGTTTCCCATAATTAGCAGGTTTTATGTAAACAATGTAAACACGTAGTCTAGCAAATTTAGCTTATCGTGAATGATAAAAATTTAGGCTACTCCATAAGTTCTGGTATTAGCATGGCATCATGGGTTGTTTGCACACTCTAGTGCATTTAGCATTTAGCAAGTCTACTAGTTCCATATTGTAGTGTATGTGCCACCTCTTAGCATATTTTGCATACTTTCTATATGCAGCAGGTAAGTCTGCTATTAGCCTGTCTTGCAATGCTGACCTGTAAGCAGGTCCTGAACATCCAAACATATGTAGCATGCTTTTAAACACACCTCTTCTACTCCAATGTTTTCTAGCATGTCTTGTATCATGTCACCAAAATTTGCATGCTAATGTATGGCATGGCACGTCTTACAAGTGCTACATGTGACATGGCTTAGCAAGTCATGCATAATAATATGTTTGTAATAAGCTTTTATTAGCATACCTCTTAGTTTTGTATGCTGGCTTTCTCCTGGCATCCCTTTGATGATCAATGTTCTAGAATATTTCGTTTTAAATTGTAATGGTCATACTTGTGCTAATAAATGTTATTTCTTAAATATTACTAGCAAAGACTAGATGCTACAGCATCTAGAGATGTGCTTTTACAAACATGACTGTATTGAAACTAAAGAAGGAGAAGTAGAACTTTCAGAAACTTTGGAGCTTGCCGTATGTTTTTTAGCTTAAGCCCAAAAATAGTCGACAGCAGCGGCAGCAATAGCAGCAGCAACAGCAGTAGAAGTGTTCGAGGTCATCAAACCCAGCGAGCCAGAAGTCATACTGTAAAAAAACAACACCATCTGTCGTCAGGCCGTGGGATCCTTGTCCTCCTCCTTCTCCTCCTCCTCCTTCTCATCAGCGTGTCTTGTGTGGGCTCTTCAGCGAGCTTGAGTCAGTAAACAGAAGTTCAGAGTTGTTGCACCTTGGCGAGAGTTTGCTCGTGTTTGACTCGAGTTCTGATTAAAATTCAGTGCAGAACTCAGAGCGAGAAGCAACCGACAATACAAACCAATTTGTCTCATGGCATTGCGCCGCACGCCGCTGATTGCAGCTTTCAGAGTTTCAACAGCACGTTATGGTTTCCCCAGATGCCCAGCGACAAGGTTTTATTTATGTCTCTGGAGGTGAATTTGAGATAGGTGTGTGGACTCGGAATGAGCAAGAATGGCTTGTGGAAACTTTCTGGTGACCTCTGAGTCGAGAGTCGAGTCCATGTTTACGGCATTTGGCAATCGCCCTTATGCAGAGCGACTTACATTTAGCTCCTTATACATCTGAGCAGTTAAGGTTTAAGGACCGTGCTGAAGGTTCCAAACATTGCAGCTGTGTTTGAATCTGTAACCTTCCGATGAGTAGACCTACACCTTTGCCACTGAGCTATTCCTGTACCCCCAAAGTACATTTGAAAAGGTACAAAAACTGGAGCAACACATGCCAAGGTAGTGGAACATAAGCGTGATATAATTGCCATCTGAGTTCTAAGTTCTACACATATTTAATAACAATTATATAATAGCAGACTGAGGACTAGACTTAGCATTGTTCCCCATCCATAAGGCATAGGGTCGGTACCAGGCCATGGATAATTTGGTACACAGAAAGAATTAAAAATACATTTTCTAAATTTAATTTCCATTTCATTGACTATCTGAATCTTTTATTCTGTCAAAATGATCAGATCATCTCCCATTCGCTTCCATCTGTATCTCTTTCCAACACTAAAATGAGTAAAAGTAAAATACCCAATGGTGAGACATCAGAGGAGACTCTGAGGCTGCCAACACAAAGAAAGATTCATTCTAAAGGAAACGCCAAGAACCCGAGCTAAATTACCGGCTTATTGCGAGAGTTGATTCGCATGCTCCAAGCCCACATTGTATAATATTTGCGACCTTAAAAGTGTGTTTGAGACAACTTCAACTCTGACGACATTCTGGATTAAAATCAAAGCGGAATATCCTGAGATCGCCAAAAAGCACTGAAAATCCTGCTTCCATTTCCAACAACCTATCCTTATAAGATGGGCTTGTCTGCTGTGACAGGAACAGAAATGAAATTACAGAGCAGACTGGACATAAGGAACACACTTCAAGTGTGATTGTCTCTTATCACTCCTAGGTGGGACGTCTCGTCTCAGGGAAACAAGCTGATTGTGTATTATTGCAACGATACTGAATATCGCAACTCACTCCTGGCAGGTCTGCCTCTGCCCACCATTCGTGCTCTGCAGCTGATCCAGAATGCAGCTGCACGTCTCGTTGTCGACCTTCCCAGGCTCTTCCACGCTTCTCTGCTCCCTGCACTGGCTTCCTGGCTGCCCGCATCAAATTCAAAACCCAAAACGTCCCAGCACCACTGACCTCTCAGGTCTAATCACACCATGCACCGCACCACGTTCCCTTCTGTTCTGGCACCTAAGTGGTGAAATTTACTTCCTCTAGATTTCCGTACAGCTGAGTCTCTGGAAACAACGACTTAAGACATATCTGTTTATTCTGTATGTGGGTTAATCCCCCCTTCCCAACAGCATTTGACTGATAGTATTTTGTTAGTAACCTAGTAACCCAGTGTAAGTATCTATCCAATAATGGAAACTACAAAGCACTTTTGTACATACAGTAGCTCTGGATAATATTGTCTGCCAAATGCCTGAAAGTCAAAAAAAAGGTTGGAATTCA
>JAAGKR010004779.1:0-7500 GCA_011419295.1 Clarias macrocephalus | reverse complement strand
AATGACTCGCAATTCTGCGGTCAGGATAAACATACACGAGCAGATCGCTCAGGGTGAAGGCCAGGTAAATTATTCTGCACCTAAATCAGCATGAATAGAATATTAACCAGAAATTAATTTTAATCATTAGACTATTAATTACATAGATGAAATGAATACAGTCATTATTAGCTGCTAATATTCATGACAGTGTCTTAAAGAGCACCTCACTCACTCACTCACTCACTCACTCACTCACTCACTCAGCTATACCACTTTATCCTGTCTACAGGGTCACGGGGGACTGGATCCTATCCCAGGAGACTTAGAGCACGAGACATGGTACACCCTGGACAGGGTGCCAATAAATCGCAAGGGACACACATACACACTCACACACAAACACTACGGGCAATTTGGGAACACCAATTAACCCTGTGGGAGGAAACTGGAATACCCAGAGGAAACCCACCAAGCATGGGGAGAAAATACAAACTCCATGCACAAACACATGAGGTGGGAATCGAACCCGGAACCTGGATGGCCATTTTTAGATGTTTAGATGCATTTCCAATCTATGTGTTCAAAAAAAAAAAAAAAAAAAAGAGAGAGAGAGAAAATAATATTCTTGCTTTATGTATCGTCTGGGTTTGAAATAAGGACATTCGATCAGATTTTCTTCCATTGTGACCTCATATAAGACCCCGCAGCTGGCTTGTGTCTCAGCTCTGCTGGTTCCTGCAGTAGTTCATTTACATAGACACTGAAATAGCAATTTGGAAAAGGAGTGACTCAAAGGGAGTCTGAATTACCATGTGAAAGTATTCACTCTCTTGGTGTTTGTCCTGTTTTGCTGCATTTTAACCTGTAAATAAAACTATGCATTGTAAACACAATGTGTTTACTACTTTAAAGGTGCAAAATAGTTTTATTGTGGCACAAACAATAATTAGGACAAACAAACATAAATCTGGAGGGTGCATAAGTAAACACCTCATTTGCTAAGAAACCCCTAAACAAGAGCTGGGCTTTATAGAAGAGTGGCCTGGAAAAAAAAAATTCTTCTTCTTCTTCTTCTTTTTTTTTTTTAATAAAAAACATTTAGAGGTTACTAAACAGCATGTGGTGACTCCTCCAGCAGATGGATGAAGGTTTTATGGTCAGATGAATAAAAATGTAATTTATGGCCATCACGGAGAATATTTACTGTATGTATCACAAATCCAGGACGTCCCATCACCCGGAGAGAAGCATCAGACCGGAGGGGTGGGGAGGGGAGGGGGGTTGGGGGGTTATGTGGGGGTATTGGGAGCCATTCATTGGCAGGGAACAGAAAACTAAAAAGGACTCTGGTTCCTCTTGAAGTTTCTTCCTATTGCCATCTCAGGGAGTTTTTCCCTCAGCACTATCGCCGCTTGGCTTGTTCATCAGGGACCATCTCATCATCCTGATTTTTACATTTATAATTTTCTTTGAAGAAAAAATGTTTGAATCTGATTTGAGGCTGGGAGATGGTTCAGCTTCCAGCAGGACAATGACCCTAGACATCCTGTTAAACAGTGGAATGGCCTAGTCAAAGCGCAGCTCTCACTGATACACTGAGTACATTTGAACACCGATACAGACTCTTTTCTGTTCGGGCACCCAGGTGGTGGAATGAACTTCCTCTAGATGTCCATATATATATATACATACTTGATCACACCATCCCCGTGAACTTTTTTAACAATTTGACCACAGGATCTACCCCAAGAGAACTGCAGGTTAAACTTCAGGTAGATATCTAAGTACAGTGGAACCTTGGATTATGAGCATAATTAGTTCCGGAAGCGGGCTCGTATGCCAAAAACACTCGTAAACCAAATAGACTTTTCCCATAAGAAATAATGAAAATTCAAATTATTCGTTCATATATACATACATTCATATATACTACAGCTCCTAACAATAAATACATAAAAATAATTAATACAATATATAAAGTAAAAATAAAACAAATTAACCTGCAATTAACATTTAAAAAAACAAAAAATAAATCCAGACAGTTAAGTGTTTCCGTTTGTGTGCGCAGGCGCCGTGTATTTGTACGTGTGTGTGGGAAATTAGCCCCCCACCTCGCTTTTTAAGTTTCACAATTAACATACACAATGCAAACATTGTTTTAACGGGAAAAAAAGAAATCTCTCTAATGATACTCGCGTGAGCGTATACTAACAGAATCACTGCTGTAAAGGAAAAAAAAAAAAATAACAAATGAACCAGCACCTTACCTTTGAAAAGAATCGCGCCAGAGCTGAATTTTCTGTGCAAATAAAGCGCGTGTGTAAAGCGTCGGGGAGAGAGAGAGTGTGTGTGTGTGTGTGTGTGTGTGTGTGTGTGTGTGTGTGTGTGTGTGTGTGTGTCAGTGTCAAATTACGCGCGCGCACACAGTAGAGAGAGGGAGATGTTGATTATACCAGTAAGAGACGAGCACTAAGACGCAGCAGGGGAGACGATTACCCATAATTCCCGCAGCGCAAGAGAGAGAAAAATCATTGGCTCAGTTGTGATCACTCGCCGCTCGGTGTCACAATAAGAGTCGCATGCGTGATACATGATACTCAGCGCTCGTAAACTAATACTTGCTCGGTTTCAGATTAAAAATGTATTAAAAATCTTTGCTCGGTTTGCGGAACACTCGTAAACCATGTTACTCGCAATCCAAGGTTCCACTGTACTGCAAAAGTTTCAGCGAATTGATTTACTCGATTTAAGACGCGCCCACAGTCTGACGTATGTGCAGTACACTGTCAAAACGTGCGGTTTATAGTCTTGCACATAACTTCACTTTTACTGAACATTTTGATTTCACTTATGGTGCAGGTTTAACTTCAGGCAGATATCAAAGCATTAAATTCTGTTCAGCCAGTTTTGCGTGATGCTGTGTACATCCTCCAATGTTTAAAACATGAAGTTATAATTGAAATGGTCAAAAGAGTTCTGACCAATGTACAGTTAAAACCTCTCTTCATTTATGTAGATAAACCCCTCTGGGAAGGAAGCGACTTTATTTTAGCTATAACACTGTGTGTTTATTGCGTTACTTTTCCAGCTGTCTCATGCATTTAGTGTAATTCTGAGTCTGTGTTCACCATTTATCTTAGCACTCACATGAGAGAAGTGGAATTAGTGCTAATGTCGTGTAAACAACCGTGTTTGCTTTATGACGTTCCGAGCCGACGTTCATGATTTACGAGTTTTAAAAAACAGCGTTACGGTGCAGCTGGAGTCAGAGCGTGGAGTCTGTGTAATGTGTATTTAATGAGGTTTGAAACATGTGTGTTTATGCAAATGGCTTAAAATAATGGAGGATCAGTGCTGAGTGTGCGGCTCGATCGCTCATCCATCAGCTTGTACTACACACAACGCGACATTAACAAGACGGCCGTGATTAATCGGCTAACACGGCTTCTGGCTCTCATAAACAAACAGATCGATGGCTGAACTTCTTTTCTGTTGTGTGCTCACTGAATGATAATACACTCCCGTGGTGTGTGTGTGTGTGTGTGTGTGTGTGTGTGTGTTTTCTTTTTTTCGTGTCGAAACAGGATCACAGATTGGGGGCTTTTCCAATGAGCGTTCTTTACTGCCTTGTTTATTAAAAGCTAAGCAGTAACGAGACTCTTTATGGCTGAGGTCAGAGGTGGGGGTCAGGACAGGACAGCGACTCGTCTGAGATACGAGAAGAAAACACGAAACACATTTGTTTAAGTGGGAGAGTTTCACCTCAGGGAAAGATTGAGTTAATAACTTATATCAGTATTAACCTCATTAGCTAATAACCCGCAGTCAGGGAGCAGCATTTATTTATTTATTTATTTATTTATTTATTTATTTTTATGTCTGTCGTATATCCGTCTACATGCACCTGGTATCTCCTTCATCCTGCTGTCCTTCACCTTATTTATTATTAAATAAAAGTTCAATATAAAAAATGTTCAATTGAACCTTCACGACTAAGTGCAATAGTTGGATATCTGGAGATCATGTTTAAATCATACCGCAGGACACTACAGTACCAGATAATGTTATGGTGTTAAAGTCTGACCGCTTAAATCCTTCTACTGTTTATTCCTCTATTAAATATTTATCCTACTTTTGTTGTTTTCTTTTCCATCACTGACTGCACAGTGTTTTTGCACAAAACCCCCACAATGCACCATGGATACTGCTGTTATGTGCACAAATGGCAAATAAAATCTCTTGAACCTTAAAACTGCTAAAGTTCTTGTTAAATATACTTTATATTTTTAGCTCATATCATTTAATTCTAATATTTTGACGGTTAGATAAAATTTACCAAGAAGATGTCGTGCAAGCAAACCAGAGCGTCATCCATATCAGGCGTCCTGACTAACTCATCGAAGATCTTTAATATTCATACATTTATGGAAAAGTTCTCATGATGAACTTTAAAATCTAAATTAATAAATGATACAAATTATTCAATATACATATAAAGATATTTGGATTAAAAAATCATTTATTTCTTTAAAGAAAGTTATTTTGCTAAGATAAAATTATGGTGAATATCATTATTTTTATTCTTTTTTTTTTAAGCATCCATATATTTTCATGTGGAAAATATAATTTTACATAGATTTTCTTTTTAGATTTTTTAAGGCATTTTTTATATATTTATTTTTTCATTATTATTTTAAACATTCCCCTAAAAAAAGCAAAAGATTATATGCACAGTATAATAAAAATTCTGGTAGATTTTAATAATTTATTTCTAAAACACAAACAAATTCAGATTTTTTTGTTCTAGTGTCAAAGCTAACTGAAAATTCTAAACTTCAAAAAGCAAAACTATCTGCCAATATGAAATCATTTTTTTCTCCTGTTTTACAAAAATTGACTTAACGCACCTGAAGAACTCAAAAGAGAATAACAACTATATTTATTTTAAGTGCAATTAATCTGACATGTTTATGGCAGGGCTAATGTACGAGGTAAGGAAACTGATGAGAAGAAAATAATCAATTATTTTTATTTTGGTTTAATAATTTTAAAATAAATCGTGACTACTGTACATTAATGAGAAAGGTAAACTTTTCTGTTTTGTTTCTGCTCAATAAAGCAAGAATAAAAAAAGTTGACTCATTTCCTCTGAAATGTAATTTTTTACAGATTATTTCTTTTGATTAAAGAATAAGATATTGTGGTTTAGTTGAATTAGGTGTATTAGAGATAAAAAAATATAAATTAAAAAAGCATAAAATTCAATTATACGCCAGGGAGGACATTCAATCCGCTTGGTCCTAATACAGACCTCAGGGTGTAGACTCTCGGATTTACAATATTACTCGAAAAAAAAGTTCTCACACAAACACAGCTTCACTTTTTCTTTTTTTCTGGAGCTTTTTTTTTTTTTCTCCAGAAGCTTGCTTTTCTAAAGAAAGGGGACATTTGTTCCCCGCTGTAACTATCTGTAATAAACCGCAAAGCCGGGGGATTTAATTCTGCGCCGCAGACAGACGCCGAGAGAGACGCCGAGTGAGACGACTGGTGGCCTTTTAAAGTCGACTGTGTACAATTCAGCTGGAAAGAAATGCACAGGAAATTACAGAGCTGTGCGAGAAATCACGTTTCCACTCCGACGGCCAGGTATCAGCGTCTCTCTCTCGCTCTCTCTCTCTCTCTCTCTCGCTCTGCGTGTAGGTAAATTGTTATCCGATGTAAACATGAGGTCCCTCGAGCAACAGACTTATTTAGACTCCGGCATAAAGCCTGATTTACATCAGTGTGAAGATGCACCAAACCTTTTTTTTTTTTTCTCAGCAGAGACACGGTTCTGTGAATCTGACACGTCTGTACCGGTTTGAAGAACATCGAGTGCAGATCCGGTTCTCTGTTAATTTTACTGTGAACAAAATACATTTTTTATGCTCTCTGAAGCTGAGAATTTCCAGAAAGATTTAACACGGGTGTGTTGCCACGACGCCTCCTGTTAAAATCTGCTTTCTCTCTCTTGAAGTAAAAAAAAACAACAACAAAAAAACAAACAGCTAAAGTTACAACTTTCCATCTTCTACATGCTGAAACTGGAGACTCCTTCCATAAGTATTACAGAGACTCTTCTCCTTAATCCACGCGTGCAGTGTGAGTGAGATGAGACGAAGGAAACCAGGACATTAATATAAACCTGCAGTTCCACCAGAGCTGCTGCTGAGAGGAGACGCATCAAAGTGGGAATAAAGTAAAGCTGCTGTTCACAAGTGTTTCCACAAACACAGAAAGAGTGAAGCGTTGCCGTTCCGCCTGAGAGTCGCTGTTGTGCTGTTGTGCTGTTGTGCTGTTGTGTTGTTGTGCTGTTGTGTTGTTGTGCTGTTGTGTTGTTGTTGTGCTGTTGTGCTGTTGTAATCTTGTGTTGTTGTGTTGTTGTGCTGCTGTATTGTTGTGCTGTTGTGCAGCTGTGTTGTTGTGTTGTTCTGCTGTCGTTGTGTTAATGTGCTGTTGTGTTGTTGTGCTGCTGTGTTGTTGTGTTGTTGTGCTGTTGTGTTGTTGTGCTCTTGTGTTGTTGTGCTGCTGTGTTGTGTTGTTGTGTTGTTGTGTTGTTGTGCTGCTGTGTTGTTTTGTTGTGTTGTTGTGCTGTTGTGCTGCTGTGTTGTGTTGTTGTGCTGCTGTGTTGTGTTGTTGTGTTGTTGTGCTGTTGTGTTGTTGTGTTGTTGTGCTGCTGTGTTGTTGTGTTGTTGTGCTGTTGTGTTGTTGTGCTCTTGTGTTGTTTTGCTGTTGTGCTCCTGTGTTGTGTTGTTGTGCTGTTGTGCTGCTGTGTTGTGTTGTTGTGTTGTTGTGCTGTTGTTGTGTTGTTGTGCTGTTGTGTTGTTGTGCTCTTGTGTTGTTTTGCTGTTGTGCTCCTGTGTTGTGTTGTTGTGCTGTTGTGCTGCTGTGTTGTGTTGTTGTGTTGTTGTGCTGTTGTTGTGTTGTTGTGCTGTTGTGTTGTTGTGCTCTTGTGTTGTTTTGCTGTTGTGCTCCTGTGTTGTGTTGTTGTGCTGTTGTGCTGCTGTGTTGTGTTGTTGTGTTGTTGTGCTGTTGTTGTGTTGTTGTGCTGTTGTGTTGTTGTGCTCTTGTGTTGTTTTGCTGTTGTGCTCCTGTGTTGTGTTGTTGTGCTGTTGTGCTGCTGTGTTGTGTTGTTGTGTTGTTGTGCTGTTGTTGTGTTGTTGTGCTGTTGTGTTGTTGTGCTCTTGTGTTGTTTTGCTGTTGTGCTCCTGTGTTGTGTTGTTGTGCTGTTGTGCTGCTGTGTTGTGTTGTTGTGTTGTTGTGCTGTTGTTGTGTTGTTGTGCTGTTGTGTTGTTGTGCTCTTGTGTTGTTTTGCTGTTGTGCTCCTGTGTTGTGTTGTTGTGCTGTTGTGCTGCTGTGTTGTGTTGTTGTGTTGTTGTGCTGTTGTTGTGTTGTTGTGCTGTTGTGTTGTTGTGCTCTTGTGTTGTTTTGCTGTTGTGCTCCTGTGTTGTGTTGTTGTGCTGTTGTGCTGCTGTGTTG
>JAAGKR010004778.1:0-57568 GCA_011419295.1 Clarias macrocephalus | reverse complement strand
TGCTTGGTGGGTTTCCTCTGGGTTTCTCTCCGCAAATTAGATTAATTGGTGTTCCAGTTTACCCAGTGTGTGTCTGTGCGCTGCAATGGACTGGCACTCTATCCAGGGTCTACCTCGCATTGTGCCCTAAGACTTCTGGGATAGGCTCCAGGCCCAAGGATAAGCAGTACAGGGTAAGCAGTAAAGCAGACTGACTGATTATCTACACTACTTTTTTCTTAGTTTGACATTTTCCTTATTTTGACCTGTAATTTGAGTGGTAGGACTCGCATGGCTGATCACTCCTCATTTTCATTACGAGTTAAACATCATATTTGGCCAAATAATTTACCCCATGGTAAAAAAATAAAGAATCTGCAAACCGTAACAGTGTACATAACATACTGTAGTTGATGTTTTTTTTTTTAAATGAAGATTTACCGCATTTTGTTTAAAATGCATGCAAAAAGAAAATTAAGCAAACCATTTTTGATTTATAAGTTCTGTAATTTAATTGACAAAATATTTGTGGATATTGATAAATTTAAAAGCCTTTGGCCAGGGCTGATATTTTTGAAGAAAATATTGAAAATAAACATTCTTATCATGAACCGACATGAAATGTACCCCCATATTATGTACTGTATACAGGGGGCCTGGAACCTATCCCAGGAGACAAGGTGGGGTACATTCTGGATGGGACACACACACACAACGGGCAATTTGGAAACATCAATTAACCTAATCTGCATGTCTTTGGGCTGTTGGAGGAAACTGGAGTACCCAGAGGAGACCCACCAAGCACAGGGAGAACATGCAAACTCTATGCACACAGACCCGAGATAGGCATCGAACCCAGACCGTGGAGGTGCACGACGACAGTGCCACCATTCTTATATCAATTTTGGCTTATTGTATTACTACATTAAATCTACAACAGTAGCAATACTACTCTAATGTATACTGGTTAGTTTACTGCTATTCTACTTGCTATGATGCTGCAATATCAATCCAAAATGTTGCATGCAAAACCAGTAGCCACTATTTAAGCCTATAGCTCACGAAGTGTAGTTTATGTAGATCTTGATTAGTTTTAAACACTATCACAGAGCAAAGAAAAGAAATGATTTCATAGAGGCATAAATTCTTTTTCCACATCGCATGTCCCAGTGTGGAAAATTATGATATTACAGTGCAACATTACCACTGACAAATACAGCATGTGTGTGCAAAAATTTTGAATGGGTGCAAATCAATAGATTATATCACTAACATAGTGATAGCATTTTTTTTTCTTATCATCGGTAACTGGAAGGGGTAATTAGTATAGCAAGCTTACAGAAATGGTTAGGGTTGGCCAACCTGTCCCTAAGGATTACATTTGAAATCTCAGTATCTTCCTAAAGCAGAACGGTGGTGTAGTGGTTAGCACTGTCACTTTGTGCCTCCAGGGTCTTGGTTCGATTCCCGGCCAGGCTCGATTCCATGGCATGGAGTTTGCATGTTCTCCCCATGCTTGGTGGGTTTCCTCCGGGTAATCCAGTTTCCTCCCACAGTCCAAAGACATGTAGATTAGGCCAACTGGCGTTCCCAAATTGCCGTGAGTGTGTGTGTGTGTGCCCTGCGATGGATTGGCACACTGTCCAGGGTGTACCCTGCCTTATGCCCTAAGCCTCCTGGGATAGGCTCCAGCCCCCCGCGACCCTGAATACAGGATAAAGCGGTATACAGTAGATGATGAGTGAGTGAATGAGTATCTTCCTGACAGATTTTGGTAAAACCATTTGTTCAGCTCCATTTGTGGGCTAAATAAATTAGCACTAATCTTCCATCTTCTTCGATCTGAAAAAAACTTTTACATTTAAATACTTGTTAATATTCCAGTTATTGTTTTTTATAACTAAGCTTAAAATATAGTCACATTACTGCATGCCTTCATAACATTTAAATAATGTAATCTAATAAAAAGGGTGCAATATACAAGACCAAAAATTTCCTTATTAATGCGAGCAGTAAATGACAAGGTTTAATGATATAATTTATACACATTGTACATACCGTTTAATCACAGGGACTGGCAGGAGTGGAGATGTATTTCATCAGAGGACTGTGGCAGATAAGTGATGCACGACTATTACGGACTGTCTGATCGGTGCCAAAGATTTGATTAATGCATCTAACATTACTCTGAACCTTTTGCTTTATTAAGATTAGCAAGCTGCACCAGTGAACTGAGTGTGAACTGTACATTTCCATCTTTCTTCTGGTGCTTGTAAACAATGCTTAAAGTAATCTTAAAATGCTAGCAATGTGAGTGCAGAAAATTGAAGAAGGGATATTGTTCAACTTGTGCACCCCTCTTTGATTTTTAATTAACAATGCATGGCATGTTGCAGGAAGGGAAATGTGAGCTATTCACTGGAACCGATATCTTGGCAATGATGAATGAGCTGTCACTTCCAATTGTTCCAGAGTCTTGCTCTCCACATTATTCTTTACTGCCAGTTATCACCAGAGTTCAGGGTCACACTGGGTGGGGTCAGAGATCAATTCACGGGGTGGCACCAAACCTTAGCTCACCCAGAAATGTGCATTATGATTTTATGATTCATCACAGTTTTATTAACAAAAGGCAGGATATTTATGTATGTCTGTTTAGCCAATTAAGGATTTAATATTTCTGGACCGCCTTTTGCTTTTCGATAAGCTTATGCAAAGTCACAACATTTATTTCCGACCAGAGTCGAATCTTGTATTGCTGATGGGAGAGTCGGATCACTGTGTAAAGCCTTCTCTAGAATATCCCAAAGATTTTCAGTGACTAAAAAAACCTGGTCGTGTTCAGGTTTATAGCATTGCTCAACCTACAGTAGACCTGACCAACTGATGAAACTCCAGACCATAACACTGCCCCCACAGGCTTGTACAGGCATCACTATATTTACACTATACTTTTTACCCCGATGTGCCCATTACTTCTTCTTCAGTCTATTCTTTATGCTCTCTGGCAAAGTGAACCCTTTTTTCTGATTAACCTCACTGACTAGTCTCACAGTGTTTTTTTTAAGGCTACACAGCTGTTTAGTCCCACTCCCTTGAGTTCTCTTCAGCGTGTGTGGAAAAGCTCTTGCTTTCTTCTTCAAAGTTGACAGTTCAACATAATCATTTTAGCTTTTAATAATACATTGGGCAGTTCGTAACCCAACTTTAGTAGTTTCAGTAATGCCCTTGGATATTTTCAGTGCTTGATGCAGGGCAATAATTTGACCCTTTTGAAACAGAGTAAAATCTTTGCCACAACCACGAGATATGTCACCTGACGCAGTTGTTTAAAACTTCAGTTAGAGTCTAACTTGTTGCCAACTGAACCATATCAATCTGCAGTAATTATCCAAAAAATATGAAAGCCATGCCACAACAGGACACCCCAAGACACTTATCATGATTTGTGAATTTGCAGCAATCTGTAGCCAAAATCATGAATGTGGGAACTAGGTTTTTCTATGTTAATACTTCCTTTGATGTTCATGAATGTGGGAACTAGGTTTTTCTATGTTAATACTTCCTTTGATGTTCATGAATGTGGGAACTAGGTTTTTATGTTAATACTTCCTTTGCATGTACAGTAATGCAAGCAGTAACTAATAAGTATTTAGTTACATGGAAATATAAATGTTTGTCATATTTTTGTCATGTATAAATTATAGAATGTACGGAATAAAAATGATACACAATAATGAAACATTTTCACTTAAACACTATTTCAGTCCATTTAAAATAAAATATAATTATCTCATAATTTTTTTAACCATAGCATTTGAGACTGTACCTGATGCGACTAGAACTAGTACATCTGTTTATGATTTTCAATATTTAATAAACAGATGTACTAGTAGTACATCTGTTTATTAAATATTTAAAATCATATAAACAGATATGAATACCATAAAGCAGAACCAAAACCAGAATCAAGATGGTTTTCTGGGGTGTCTGAGACTTGGAAAAATGTATTTAAACCCTGTTGAAAATTTGTGAGCTGGATTACAGCAGGCAGTTCAAATGCACACTAACAAAATACATACATAGGAGCTTCAAGTGTTCTGCATGAGGGAGCATCTAAGATCTTTATCAGAGTCTTAGTGCTAATTCTCCAGGGTAGGTTTCACCAAACATCAAGTCCAAAAAAAAAGTGTTTTTCAGGAAAAATAGTACTATTTAAAAAAAAAAATTAAAAGCTTTTTCAGTTTGGAAAAAGTAAAGTTGAAATAAAATAATTTGTTTATATATCTTATATAAAAATGATAGAAATGAATGTCTAGACTTTTTTACAGTGAAGGTCTCAAGGACAACCTGAACACATGCTTGAATCACATGCTCCATCAAGGTTGTCGTTCATTCAGGACAGAACCTTCATTCTTCACATAGTTCGAAGTCTTCTTTTCAAGCAGTGCTTTCTCAACATGACTATTTAAGTGCAGTATATTAAAAGAGCGCATTTCTTCTGCCGTGCACAGGAAAGTAGAATCGATTGATTGTAATGTCCGGTATATGAAAGAAGAAATGTGCCATAGAATCCTTGAAAAGATTATGGGAGCACTGCAGTTAATAGAAAAAGCAGCCATTTCTATTAGTAGTTTAGCGAGACAGAAACATTCATTATAAGAGAACAGGAGTATAATCAAGCGTGAGGTCTTTAATCACTGATGGTATTTCTTATAGAGGAGAGACATAACGAAATGCTGTAAAAGATGTACATATCCTCTTCCTGCTACGTTATTTCTACACATATCCCAGTTCTTTACATGGACATTGGTGTACATTCTATGGTAGGCTTTCTCACCTGCCATGCCAGGGTTAATTCCCAGCCAATGCCCCAAACCCAGCTATGGGATGCAGGGCATGCTTAGTGCCGGTGCCCATTTGGTGGTTGTTGGTATTTTATAATTCTTCGAAGAGATGTTTAATAAGTGTTTATCATAAGGGTTCTACGATGTTCACTCTTTCTAACACCAAATGATTTAAAAAAACATTTCTCCTTGACATCATACATGTATGACCAAGTCCTGACAGAACATAAATAAATGTTCTATAGTTTTAAAACTTTTCTCCAAACTTTTATCATTTAGTTTAAGGGAAATTTTTAGTTGAGAAACAAATGTTCAGCTTTTTTTTTTTTATCCTTCTATCAAAAGTGTAATCAGCCTTTCCCGAGAAAGGGCATTTTCTTTTTTTAGTGGGATGAGTCTGTGGCTATGCATATGGAATGTACTATGTAGATGGCTCCAAGGACACTACAAAACATTTATGAATGCTTAAATTAATTTCTAAAATTAATAAATATCATTTTATATAATAAATTCATAAATGAAATTGCATCCTCCAGCATTTCTTCGGTTGCATTCTACAGATGCAGCTTTTCCTAAAACATTGTATCATGTTTATCTCAACCAAAGACAACTGAGATTCAAGAAAACTCCCAAGCCCTTAAAATTTAAAACTGCAACGCAAAAGGACATTCAACTTGCTAGGGAAATGCCCTAGACTTCCCTGTTTCTTTTTTATATTCTCTGACCATTTTAATAAGTATACCTGTATTCTGCTTAAACTGTTTGTTCATTCATGTTGTAACTGAACGCATGAGCAAGTATACAGGTGTTCCTATTAAAGTGACCAGTGATGAGAATCATATAGATTATATAAAAGATTATAACATGCTGGATTTATAAAATGGCCTGATGTGTGAAAAAAAAAAAAGATTTTTTTTTCTATAAACCGCTGCCTGTCAGCACTCTTTTTTAAATTGCAATATTGATATGTTCATCAGCAACGTTATTTGTTCACTGCCTAGACAAGGTGACCTGCTTTTTAATTTCCCATGGTTCATAGTACGCAGGCTGAAAATAATCACCAGATTTTGTTGTGTGGCTGCACTGTTTGGCATTTTACTCCATACTGCAATCGCTCAAATAACTCTGCTTATCTAATCGACGCGCAGCTTTCTCTCTGGTCATTTGATATTAGGGAGATCATTTATCAGTTTGATTAAAAATAGGACCATCTGTGATCTTCAATTTATGACTGTAGTAAATAGACTTCAACGTATTCATCACACATCTCCTTTATTAAGATGCAAAAAAAAAAAAGAGGCCTAAAGTTGAACAACTCTGGAAATTGGATTTGAGGAGGGGCTGCTCTGTTTGTTTTCCCTGTCATGCCTACTCAGAGATTTAGCTCAAACGGTGCCTCACAGCAATATTTCAGCTCAGAGTTTATGATGATAAATGTGGGTCATCTTTCTGGAATAGTGATGATGGAGCGAAAGAAGCCACATCTGTTTGAAAGCTCCATAGACAAAACAGAAACTATGAGTTTCTTAATATTTGCCTGGCAAGTCTTATTGTCCAAAATACTGACCTCATGATTTCACATATATTACGCTCTAGCGCAAGCACCTGTCGGTGACGGAAAAAGAGTTTGTAGACAGAGTTATAAGGTTATAATCTGATCCGCTTTTACGTAATCAGTGATATTATTATTTTAGGTTGAAGCCCACGTACATGTCTGTCTGTCTTTATGTGTGGCTGTCTGTCTAAAAGTAGATCTGATAAATCTTTTTGTTTTTGTTTTTTGTCTTAAAACAACCCAGGTTCATTACAATTCACTTATACCACTTTAGCGCTGTTATTTCAGCAGTGAGTATCCCAATTAATCCCAGTGAAATATCCAGTTTAGCTTTTCTAATTAATATCTATTAAATCTGGCACATAACTGTTCACACCAATACTTTTACTCACCATTTTGATTTCACTTATGGTGCAGGTGCAGAATTTCAGACAGATATCTGCTGTATATACTGCAAAAGTTTCATTAAATTATGTCGAGTCAGTTGTCACATATGTTTTAATGTGTATTTTTTTATTGATTATGTAAGGGGTGTAATCCATGGCAGGGTGGGGCATTTTAGCGCATAACACTGGACTCTCAGTTCTAGCATTTTCCATGCCCTAACCTTGGAGTGCTGCATATATGTTTGCTCTAACGACCCGCGTTTTATCTCATAGTGGTGCTTCACGTTACTGCAGTTTTGGGTTCTTCAATGTATGCAATGTATAGATATCTTTGGAAGAGCGAGTTCTGACCAATGTACAGACAAAACCTTTATTTTATTTATATAGATGATAAGTTATGAGTGATTCAGGTTAATTCAGAGCAGGAATACATTTAAATAATGATTTCATCATTCTGCAAAAAATAAAAATAAATCAGCCTATATTTTATACTTTAATCTGTCCTACATACCTCCATGAAATGACAGCAGTTAACTCGGTTGAATCTGGCTGCTAGAATAAAGCCACACTTTTGGACACCATCTGCCTCAGATTTATATGCCGCACAAACATTTAATATTTTTTACCATGTCTTTACTAATCATTTAAATGTAGAAGCTGTACAGTTTTACAGTATGGACATTTTGTTGCATCAGTACAATTGCTACTTCCAATAACTCACCCTAGTACTGTAAGCCTAACCTCAGTGTAGGTTTCCATGTGCCAAGTGGAAGGCCCAGGAGTGTAAATCAGCCACTGGTGTCACAGGGCCTCTTTAAGGCCAGGTCCATCCCCAAATAAAACTGGGAGGGATATTATGAATAAAACCTGTAGATTGAAAAGCATATTTAGCTCATAACAAAGGTTGTTGCAAACATGTGCATTTTCAAACTGCAGAATTGCTTTGGTCCCTTCAACTCTTATTGAGTCCCTTCAATTGCTATTGTCCTTTCAACTAGACCTCAGATACTGTAGCTATATGTGTATATATATTTTTAAGGAATTATCCGTTCTGATGATTTTACAAAATTCCCAAGTTGAGACCAAAGCGGAACAATGGCTATGTTCAAGCTTCGGCACATAATTGCCTGTTATGGAAACGGCAATCGCACTGTAGACTACATTTATGATTTATATTGCCATCCGAAAAACAATCAACGCTTGTGCAGCGTTTCAATTATAGGACAAAAGTGACCCAGATGTGAGAATACAGCCTCATCAAGATGAAATGATGAATTTATTCTGGCAGCCAGATTCAGATGAGTTTACCTGAGCTACTGTAGGT
Organism: Clarias macrocephalus; assembly: GCA_011419295.1. NCBI lineage: Eukaryota > Metazoa > Chordata > Actinopteri > Siluriformes > Clariidae > Clarias > Clarias macrocephalus. The sequence continues at coordinate 49,477 of JAAGKR010004778.1, read as the reverse complement.
GAAAAAAGAAAGCATGGGCTAATGTTAGTCCTTCCAATTTTAGTCCAGACTCGTCAGACATCTCCCAATAAGTCTCAAATGTATGAGTTTAGGATTGATATTTGTATCTTATAGTGTGATTAATATTTGCATGACTGGTCTAGTCCAAAGCCAGTGACAGAGTTTGATCATGCTAGACATAAAAATTATGTTTTGCATCCTAAATGGGTTTGAATGTTACAAAGTGAAGGTAAGTGGATGTAAGCAAGAGCTAAAGCTTTATTACCCTATTGTTTGGAGTTTGAATGTCTGTGATGCAACGGTCATTTGTGGCTGGGTGTCCAAGTAAGTAGAGTTGGTGGTGTTTTCTGAATAGGCGGTGGTACTGTATTAACCTATTAACCTCCCCAGTTAAAGTGAATTAGCAAGTTATGGATCTTTATGAGCTCATGTACTGTATGTAAAATAGGCCAGTTAGCTCTTTCCTCCTAGTGTATTACACCACCATCTGAATTAACGTGTGCAACAGCTGGAAAACTGATTGGCTGGCTTCATGTGCCATGAAAGAAGCATGTGATAGTCTAAAGCTTCCCTGTTGGTACTGTAGCTGTCTTATGATACAGAAGACATGGTTATTATGTGGAAAGAATTGGGGTTAAGTTAAACCAGGCCTTCAAATAAAATCTGAAATGATATCAAACCTTAGAAACGATTAAGTTGTTCACGTACAAAGATTAATAAGAAAATATAATAGAAGAAATATTGTGTTTTTTTTGTTTTGTTTGTTTGTTTATTTTTAGGTTTATCCTTTTTTTTTTAAATACTAAGAGTGTTAACATGTTTTTGAGCGTGGGCCCACGGGAATAAATGATGTTCTATTTAAAAACCAATGTTAGGGAAATTATGTTTGTGAATTATGATTTTATAAGCAGATTCCTAGTTTTATCCACCCACATATTGTATTCTTACTGATATGAAGCAGCTGTTCTAAGTGCTAATTAGCGCAGGGAAATTTTAAACGACTTCTAATTATGTTCAGGTCTTTGCTACACGATACTGAATATATTAGTGGGACCTGATTGGGAGTGTGTCTGGTCTGGCAGCAGCGTGGTTAGAGGCTGGGGAGCGGTAAATTAAAGGTCTCAGGCAATCAGCTTGCCTCCACGCGCCACCACCGGCCTCCTGATTCCATTACATTCCTGTGATAGAGTGCACCTAGCAGGAGCCATACAGATTCATGAGTGTGATGAAACATTTTTCACTCGCCACACTGTCGCCTGTTGTCACCCTTGAGGTGAAGGTTCACGATGCTCTGCCCCATCACTCGTTCGTGAGAGGTGCTTAATTTCATCCAGATCAGTATAGGAGCAATCATCATTATGCCATTATTCTTGTTTGTGTCACGGTTTGTCCCCCACAGTCAACTAACATATTGACTAGATCCATATTTAAAAAAAAAAAGTCCTCTACTCCAAGACGACAATAAAATGCTGCAGCTGTCGAATGAAGGACTTGGTTGCAATGTTAGTACATAACTGCATAAATGCAATACATTGACACAGTACCAGTCTTAGGTGTTCTCCTGTACACTGTAGTACTATTAGGGATTTGTGTTAAGGTTATTACTGCTACGCCCCCTCACGCTTCTTTTCATCATAACTAGTTTGCTCTGCTATTAATCACTTAGACTTTTTGACGTTACGCAATGCTACAAGTCATACCACAGTCTCTACTTTTGTTACGATTATGAATTTTTTTCTGTTGCACAATGGGGACAACTTTTTTTTTTTTTTTTTTTGATATTGTATTCCTTATTGTACAGTACTGTACGTCCGGTAGTATAAACCTGGATGTTACAGCTTGACTGAGAACATTTCCATTTGCTGGAACATGTAAATGCAGTTGATTACCAAAAGCACCCACGCAAACACTTATCAGGAATGCCTCAGATTGGTTAGGGACACGTTGAGATCTTCACACAAGAGTGTCAGATGGGAATTATGAATTTAACTACAATGGGCTCAGGAAAAGGTGCTTCAAAAAGCCTGTAATGCAATTTGGTTTGGCTTTCCGTTTTCAGGATTCTAGCTAATTCCCGTCAGAATTATAATAATGCAAGCAAAATAAAAAGATTGAAAAAGAGACTGACCTTGATAGCAACTGTAGAGGCCTTCTGGTTGATAATCTTCCCTAATAAAGACTGAAATGGTTTACATGCAGATTCATTAGGTAAACTTGAATCATTTGTGTTGATGCAATATTTTAAGTAAATTCTTTGTTTCGTTTTTGTTTTTAAACAACAGTGCATGCTGGTATAGGAAAGTAATCAGTGACGAGCTGATTATCACACATAGATTATTTTCCTACAGTATATAACCACATTCTGAAGTGTATACTTCTGTATATACTGTACATCTCCACGTTAATTAAGTGTATTATTATTATTATTATTATTATTATTATTATTATTATTATTATTATTAAATTGTTTAAACCTGTTTAATCTTATTTAAATCTGATTCCAGTATTACAGTTGGTGTTACTATAGACATGATTACATTTCTATACATTAAGCCTGATATTTGCATTATTTGCAAACTATGTCATGATGAAACCAGATTTCATGTGATGTTTGATTTCTTCTATGTTAGAAGAAGTATGATTTGTCTCTCCTTTCATTGGAGCATGGGTGTTGCTGTGGTGATTAATTTAGTAGTCTTGCATTTTATTCAGTGTTTATTGATGTGCCATCATATTGATAGTATCTCTCATAATTGTTTTATTTATCAAAACAAACAAAAAAATGTGTGCCATTTAACCAAGCTTGGTGATTGTAAAAAACATATCTCTGCTCTTTTTCTACAAACTTACATGAATAAGATAAGTCTGGCAGACAGAAAAGCTTTTTTAAAAAGAAAGATATCTATCAATGAATGCAATTCCTAGATGGTGCAATCACATCCACTTTAGGGGGCTTCATGACAGCCTGTTTGGTCATCTAGGCAAGAAAAATCAATTATTATTTCCAGCTTGAAATTGTGAAAACATTTCATGGATTTGGGTTTGATTACTTGGTCTTCTTCATGCAGTGTTCTCTTTGCTCTTGTCTATAATCCTTTGCCTGTTAAACTTATGCACCGCTTGTGTCAATCAATCATGAGCTAAGCCTGGTGTCCCCACTGACTTGCTATTGGTGAAGTTTCATTTATATTCTTAAACACACACTTTTATATTCTGTAATATATAGTAGTAGTATGTAGTATATAGGGTAAGAGACATTGTGGGTTGGTGTATTCGCATAGTGACCTGCATCGTGTTCCTGCAACAGGCTTCAGATCCCTTGACCAGAATAAAGCACTAAATATTCCACACAGTGGTTCAGACAGGCTTGTCATAATTTTTGCAAATGACATCATGTACAAGACCCTAACTGATCAAAGGAGCATTTATTTTTAATCTGAAAACTAATTCCAGCATTCATCTGTGAATTGAATAAGCAGTCATAGAGGATTATTTCCCAGTGCAGCTCTTTTTCATTTTAATTCTCCGTACCATAAGTGAAATTCCACTGCTTTTTAATTGGAATTTCATCATAGGCCCAGTGAGAGAAATACAAAGACAATGGTGCTTTTCAGGAAACTCCTTTCTTTACCATTATACTTTACTTCAAAACAAGCATTACATTCAATCACCTCAAAATTACATCAGACCTTCTTTAAGACAAAAACAAGTCAATAAAATTAACACTGTGGAACAAAGGCGGAGAGGGCGTTCAGAATCTGGGTTGCGCCTAACTTTTTAACATTTTTTGAGAAATTATTATATACGGAAGTGCATTGCATTCACAAAAGAAAAAAAACAGGAATTATCTCATAATTATGACTTATTATCTCATAATTATGACTTACTATCTCATAATTATGAGATAAGTATCTCATAATTATGACTTATTATCTCATAATTATGACTTACTACCTCATAATTATGAGATAAGGATCTCATAATTATGAGATACTAAGTCATAATTATGAGATAGTAAGTCATAATTATATGATAATAAGTCATAATTATGAGATACTAAGTCATAATTATGAGATCAGGATGTCATAATTATGAGATAATTCCTTGATTTTTTTTTTCTTTTGTGAATGCAATGCACTTCTGTAATTATAATCTAAAGAAGGTCTATAAAAATTAATTTATAATAAAAAGATTTTATTTTAGTTTCAATTGATTTCGGTGATTGCTTTTAAAAAACAAAACATCCGTCTAAATGATCTGATCATGGCATCACATCACACCTCATGCAACATGATCTTTGCAGAAACTGTGCATATGAAGTTTTTTTTAGTTCTTTATTTTTTAGCCATCAATTGCTTGAACAGGGAGAAACTGATCCTCCTTTCTTCAAGTCAAACCTCAATCCTCGAGCATGTCAGGCTGACTTTCTGCATCTTGCATTGAGACTTTTTTTTTTTTTTTTTACACTGCTAACGCTGGTTTTGGAATGCACTCCAGCCCTGGTGAGAGTGGTCTCATTTTCTTTTAATGTATTTAGGTGATTCTATTCACAAACGTACACTATTTTATTCATGTGTTTGACAAAATTATTCATTTCTGACCTCTGACACTCAGAATCACACTGCTGTATAAATTGCATTTTATTCACGTAAAATGCTATGACTGAAGTAAAGCATTGTTCACACAGTTTATTTAAATAAAATGTTATTTAAAACATATTTAAATTTGCATTCAACCCATACAGATTGTAACACCTTTTATGTGGATTTTTATCATGAATTGCATTTCAGTTGTACCCTGAAATTGAAGAATTCTTTATTCCCTCTAGGATATTACGTGTTGTGAAGTGATGGAGAAGTCCACTCAGCCACCTGTGGCCCTCAGTAATTTAAAAACACCTCTCATACTCCTTCCAGTATTCTGCTATCTCCTCCGTTACACTGAAAACGTCACTAATGCTTTGCGATTCTTTAACATCCCCTTTGAGAGCGCTGAAATAGTCCCAGGCACATTTTAAAATGATTTCACGCTGTACTGAATCATGAATCATGTCCAAAGCCGTCCGGATTAGGCGATAATTTCTCCCCTTCTCAAACACAATAAGAGAGCCATCAAAAGTGCATTCTTGCAGTTTTTGTTTTGTGTAATTCCACAAGGCTTCGAGGTAGGGGTAACTAAGCATTCCTTGAAGACTAATAAATGGGCCTCATAATAAGGAGGTGCTGTGATAGCATGGCCCACAGTACAAGATAATGAGTTCCCCACCACCCTGTGAGAGAAGATGAAAACAAGGGCACAACATTTCTCCAATATTGCCAAAGTTAATGAGTAGATCTACCATTATGGAAGCTGGTTAATCAGAGCTAGCACATGCCATTTTTTTTTTTTTTTTTACGAAAGAGCTTTATCAGCGATTTCTGATATTTCATGCATCAAATATCCCCCTTGAGAAAATGCATCAAGTATTAACTTTACCCTGGTGTGAAATAAACTGAAAGTCATTTGACAAGCATGCAGGCATTACAGGGCTTTAGGCCATTAACAGGAAATGATTATTATCTCTAGTAATTTGCTGTTCATCAGTCCGGTCAGGATAAATAGGAAAAAAGCTGGAGATAGAAATTCTAATCCTTAAAGCTTTTGGGTCATCTTTGCATTCTGGGGAAAGACCTCCTGACTCAGAAACATGCTCTGTGAATCTGTCTCGACTCTGCAGACAGCATGTAATGTGTGTGTGTGTGTGTGTGTGTGTGTGTGTGTGTGTGTGTGTGTGTGTGTGTGTGTGTGTGTGTGTGTGTGTGTGTGTGTGTGTGTCTGCTGCCGAGCCCCATTAAAGCAGACGTGACCCGACTAATGGAGTCGTCATGTCTATAAAATTCACAGCACTACCAGACCACACAGGCACAACATTTGTAGTGTTTATTCAGTCTACCATTGCTTTTCACATTAGAAACACTGATAATATTTTGGACAGTGAATGTAGTCATGATGTAGTTCATTCATTCATCTTTATCCTCGTCAGGGTCACAGCGTGATTACAGACTTTTCCATGAGCGCTATGCACGGGTTAGGAATTCACAGCCTGAATGGGAAGCCAGTCCATCACAGGGTACCATGCCCACTAGGGATATGACCAAATATGGATATATTACTTGGAATGAAAAGCTCATTTCTTTCAAATGGATAGAAATATAGTAGTATTTGGATTTCTTTTTTCTTTTTCTTTCTTTTTTCTTTTTTTTTTTTTTTTTTTTTTGTTTTTAGCTTGCCAGAGTGGTCCATTTTGGGACTGAGGTCCTCCAGAATTTTACAAAGTGTTTACTTTCATGAGGGTGCAAGTGAGTACACAGATATGAAGCTCATGGGACAAATAAAGGCCACATTCCAGATGCATTTGTAAAATTTATTTATGACAAGCTGACATGTCTGACATTTCAGCCTTTGAGGGTTTTTTCCCCAGTATTTTCCAGTGTTTTTGGGAGGCGTAGTAGTAGAATTAATACGTATATGATTTAAAAACAAAATTTTCTGGTTTAAGCCACAACCACCTTAGGATTAAATCATGTTGCAAATATAGAAAAAAGTATTTCAATATTTGTAGCACTAAACAGACACAGACAGTGACACTGCAATATATCCCACGCAGACTCGTGCCTAAAGCCGCACCAGCATTTTAAAAGAAAATGGGGGAAATTAGTAAAACTCCACACACTGTAAACCTTAATGCTAAAAGTAATTAAACATATTGAGTACTGTTAACTTAAATAATTACAATTAGTTCAAATTAATAGACCTTGGTGAGTATTTAGAACTTTTTTGGTATTTATGAGTTTGTAGAAATGACATTTTTCAAGTTAGCTGAACAAGTTTGATATTTTAAGCCACAGTAACTGTCTCCTTAAAGTTCCACCAACTTTAAATCTTTCATCCTAGCCATTTTGTGTCTGACATCATTAATGCACATGTAAACTTCTCACATTGAATTGTTTTAATCAAGATGGTGGATTGGTCTGTGTTCACATAATCTTTACAAATCTGGGCACCCTAAAGTAACAGAGCACTGGTGGCTCAGTGGTAGGTGATTCCCAGCCACTGGATGAAGTGTCTGTCCCAAGCCCAGATAAAAATGGGAGGGTTGTGTTCAGAACGGCATGCTCCTCTGGTGCTTTGATTGAATAATAATAATAATAATAATAATAATAATAATAATAATAATAATAATAATAATAATACTGTATTATTTATCATTACTTTATTATTATTTCATAATTTGTAATAATAATTATTATTAGCAGTAGTAGTAGTATTATTGAGATATCAAATATGGAAATGTAGGATCTGGCACTCTCTGTTTTGTCATCCTCCCATGGCTCACAACTATTTCTCTTTCATGTGAGCATGCAATAACATGAAACCAGCTTTGGGGGGAAAAAGAAAAAGATCAAGAAGCCTGAATAATAAGATACCATCCAGCTCATTAGTGTATCGGTTTTATAGTCATATACAGTAGATTAGAGAATGCAATACAAATTATGTATGTTGTAGATCTCAGGCACAATTTTCACCTCTTAAGTACTGTTAAATGTTTGAAGGAAAATCCCAGTCAACATGGAAAGGAAAAACTTTCAGTAACTGTTGGCAGGTTCTTTGACAGGACACGTGTAAGAAACATAGCTTATTAAAATAAATAAAGAAATAAAGAAATAAAGAAAGAAAGAAATAAAAACCCAGATCAGTGTAAAGTCAATTAAATTTCACTCTGTGATATCCTGTTAATAATTCCATCATGTCAGCAGTTCTACATGAATGGAATATTTGAATTGTGCATTGAGGGACCAAAACATTACAAAGTCTGCACAGGAAGTCTATTGTTTTGATAAATGTTATCAAGAGTTCTTTTGTGTGGGCGAATTATTCAACTGTTTCTAATAACCATTTCAAACTGTCCTCTGTGTTCTGCTAACTGTCGGACAAATGCTAATCTAAACTTCAGCATTCTTTTATGTGATGTGGAGCATGCCATTCAAACCTAGCTCACCTTCCCTAGAGCACATAGGGCATTAACCTCAATGTCAGAAATTGGTACATGTAGAGTCATTTTGCCAGGGACTGGAGCTGGTTTATTAAACCAGCAGCAGCACGCACGCTGAACGCTGCAAGGTAGCATATTAAGAGGAAATTACTGGTGTTCGGTCCCTTTCTCTGAAACAGATTCATTGGGGAAAGAGAAAAAAAACAAAATGGCCAAAATGTTACAATACAAACTGTGTAAAAAATAGACATGCAAACAACCAGAGGCAATGTAATCACCTTTAGACATACAATATGTAATTAGGTCTACTGTATGATCCAGACAAGATGACAGTGTAATTACTCCTAAGGCAGAACACTACAGGTAAAAACTTTTGTTTTTCTTTCTATATCAATTTTTTTGTATTATTTATTAAAATGTATAATATGACAGCATTTATAATGTGATAGAAACATAACACAATATACCCACTAAGTACTTTCAAACAAACACCTGTATTCCTTTTCACTCATGCAATTATGCAATTGTTTAATCAACCAATAATATGCATAACTGTGCATGCATAAAATCATCAGCATCAGTTAATGTTCACATTAAGAAATGTGAAAGAAGTAGATAGAAAGAAGTCTGATCTCGGTGATTTTGACCATTGCAACGATTGTTGCTGGTTTGGGTATTTATATATTATATTATCCAAGTATCAATTCTGCCAATAGGAACACATGCTGTATTAATGAAAGAGGTCAATGGAGAATGGCCAAACTGGGTCGAGCTGACAGAAAGGGTACAGAAAGTCAAATACCCACTCTGTACGATTGTGATGAGCAGAAAAGCATCTCAGGATGGACATCACATCAAACCTTGTGGTTATTGGACTACAACAGCAGTAAAATATGTCAAGCAAGCTGAAGCTGCAGTCTCCACAGATTCACCAAACCTGGACAGTTGAATGATGGGGGGAAAAAAGTCTGGTCAGATGAATCTCATTTTCTGCAAAGGTAAAAATCTGGCACCAACAGCAACTAAACTGTAGTAAAAAAAAAATACATTATAAAATATTACAAAGTAAAGAGAAAAGTGTGGCACGTTGGCGCCTAGCCACACTTACAGGGTCCACGTCAGGGTATGTGTGCATCGAGTTTGCATTCTTCCTGTGCTTGGTCGGTTTCCTCCCACTGTCCAAATGCAGATTGGGCTAACTGACGTTTTCAAATTGCACACAGTGTGTGAATGAGCATGTGAGTACTGTATGTCTGTATGCGTGTGTGTCCTGCAATGGTCCAGGGTCCACCCTGCCTCGTGCCCTAACTCAACAGGGATAGGCTCCAGGCCCCCTTCAACCCAACAGTATTTACAGGATAGAGAGGTACAGTATAGATAATGAGTGAGTGAGTGAGTGAGTGAGTGAGTGAACAAAAAATATTTATTGTACTGTTTATGTACAATCGTGTTCATAAGATAAACTTTGCAACTTTTTTTATATGAAAGCTCTACTTTGTAAAATTAGGTTTTATATTCTTGAATATCTTCCTTCCCAATGTACACTGACTTGCTGCTTACACAGAAAAGCCTCAATTCTTAGCCATGTGTTTTAGAAACATTCCATTGAAATTCTGGTCCATGTCGACATGATTGCATCATACAATTCCTGCTGATTCAGCTGTACATTCTTGCTATGAATCTCCCATTCTACCACATTCCAAACATGTCCTGTTAGATGCAGATGTAATTACTGGGGAGGCCACTGAAGAACACTAAACTCATTATCATTTTCATGAAGCCAGGTTGAAATGACTTTGGGCACCGCATCCTGAAAATGTTGGCTTCCCTGAAATTCTTTCTTCGTATTGAAATATTCTGCCTTATATATTAATATTGTGATTAAAAAAAAGACCAAAACTTCCTACTATCTGTCTAGTGACATCAATGCCTTAATGTAATTTAGAGTCGAAATCGCTAATAGAAATTCAAAGATGCAAAGTGGAGAAGGCTTGCATTCATTACAGACATTAACAGCCATGCTTGGACAGTCTAATGAAAGTGTTTGTTGTAGTGGTGTCTGAGAGAGAGTGCATTTGTTTGTTTAAAAAAAAAAATGTGTATGTGTGTGTATGTATAGATGTGTATACTGTATATAATGTGTGTGTGTGTGTGTGTGTGTGTGTGTGTGTGTGTGTGTGTGTGTGTGTGTGTGTGTGTGTGTGTGTGTGTGTATAATTTGTGTGTGTGTGTGTGTGTGTGTGTGTGTGTGTGCTAGTAACGTATCAATATGTGTAAAAGTTTTTACCCCAGGGCATGTGGAGGTGAACACATTTCTACCTAGGAGGCACAACACTGACTTTGAGAAACCTTCACAAGGACAAAGGCATTTAAAATTCCTGTACACCAGGACAGGGTCGTTGATATTGACAGGGCTGACCCACATGTGAGAGCAAGAGATAAATTAGCCAGCAGAGGTGTCCAATACCACTGACACCACAGGTGATTTACAGTTTGAGGACATCTTGATTGATTCAGGGCTGTGACTGTGTCTAAACTAGGCTGAGACCAAAGAAGCCTTCGCACTGTACCCATTTCAAACACAATAAACAAAAAACAGCTCCATGTTGTTTCATAATTATATTTTTGTACTTTTCATTAAATCAGTCTATTTATGATTCTGAATGTACAATATATAGCTATACCACATATAACGGTATATTGTTGTTAATAACTGACAGGAACATTAAGGTGAAAAATAATTCTTAGTCTAAGGACATCAACATGCTTCTATACTGTATATTAACACTAAGTGACTAGATAGACTTTAATTAACTAAACTACTTTAATTTTCTTATTTGAATTTCTTTCTTTTGTATTCTCGCCAGCAAATTATCTAAAAGAATTTTTACCTCAGACAGTAGAGACAGCGGGTTTAAAAATATAGGCACTCTGAAAATAACTCACTTATTTCAAATTACCTTTAACAATATTTAAAAGCATTACATCTTCTAACTTGACCTTCTTTAAATAGAATATATATGATCAAGAGATTATGATTACAATGAAGATTAATTTTAATAATTGTATCATTACAATTAAACGAGCATTGTATCTGCTCATTTATTTTGGGTAAAACCTGAAGAAATTCTTATTAAATGATTATTAAGCAATAATGTAGTGGTATAGCCAGGAGGTGCTTTCAGCTTTAAACCTCATTGGAATATGGAAAATACAGTTTGTGCATTGCAGCTAATTATATACCCCTTTTGATCAGTAATTGCACAATACAGTTGTTCAAGACATCTTTTCCTTCTTTACTGCAAGAAGACATACTAAACATACTTTGATTATATGATTGGCTCATATAATATCATTGTTCTTCTGTTACTAGTATGTTAGTTTAATCATTTCAGTATAATTGTAATAAACATTATTAGTTTGATCAGATTAGTTGATGAAATATCATGCCTAAAATGACTAAATAAACGCTTTCTGCCTTCACTGCTCTTGATACTGACTGGCAGCCACTCAAAATGCTTGAGGTTGTTGCACTAATCAATGTAATTGTACAGCTCCTGTGGAGATTTTTTTATTTAGTACGTGTCCTTAGTCCTTCTGTGATATTTTTAGACTAGCTTATCATACTGTTTTTCAGACCATAGCACCTATACTCCTGATACACTGCTTTAACTCAAAACTAGAAATACCCAAAACACACTTATATTTCTACATAGAACATTTTGGCCATTTTGGCTATGAAATGCACCATAAATGTGTCTTTTACTCAAAAAGCTAGTAGATTGCACCATCACCATTACCACCTGGTTGCTAGGTTACCGAACCTTTACTTAACTTTTATCAGTTTACCTTTACTGTAAAAAAAACTAAATTTTCTGCAATTTTTAGCATTGCTAATTTACAACCGCTAGCTAACCAATGCTCTGAACAGTCAAAAGAACTGCATTCTTCAACATACGTAAGTTCACACATGATCATGATTGGTTGGTTTCACTCTACTTGATGTGGAGGGAATAATATTGATTTTAGCAAAGCCAATAACGATCCATTGGACTCTTCCAACACAGGGGATATAACTGACCAAAACCCAAATTAAGATTTTTTCAATCATATTTAAAACACGGTTTAATTCAACAAAAGCTAAGCCAATTTAAATGCTCAATTTACATATTATTTTTTTTATTATTCAAGATGTATCCACAAGTTCCGTTTGAGTTTTCTCTGCTCCTTTCATTCTATGTACAGTCATATTGATGGGTAAGACAGTGACATTTTCTCTTCCACTGACTTTATAATATGAAGCATCTGACAGGACCAGTCAGCATTTTCAGGGGTTTCAGTAACTTGCTTTATTCTGATCAGAGCTGTATTGGATCTGGAACCTAAGTCAGGAACACTGGGCAGGAGGTATGAAAAAACATGGATATATGGATACCAGTCCATCGCTTTGCACCATGCATGCTCACACATTTGCATCCAAAGTCTATTGCTGATTATAACGTACCTGTTATGATGTTTTCAGAGGCATTAACATGTCAGAGAACTCAGATTGAACTCATGTAGACATGTGGAAAGCATGTAACAGTCCATGCAGAGTGGGCCACTAAGTCATCCAAGGATCCGTGTATGTTTCCAAAGTTAACAGAGGGCCCTTCGCACACTATGATGTCATAGTGCTTGGCCCTAATAATGGGTCTTTAAATTAATTCTTATTCGGCACAATGGTGCCTGTTGAATAATTGAAAAGTAAAAAACAAACTCAACCTCCTGTTTGTTTGTTAGTTTGTTGTTGTTGTTGTTTTTGCTGTTGTGTCCTTGTGGAACCTATTACGAGATGACGTAAAGTGAGTCCATGAAAAACAACACCAGAACAAACCAATAGGGCGTGTTTAGAAACCATCAGTGAGTGGAGAGGAGGTAGTGAGCGGTTTAGGACGCAGCCATTGGACTCAGAGTGGAATGGGAGGGAGCAAAAAAGTGCAAGGTCTCTCTCTCTCTCTCTCTCAGCATCTCTCCCTCTATGTCTCTGTCTCTCAGCATCTGTCTCTGTCTCTCTGTCTCTCTCTCTCTCTCAGCATCTCTCCAGGACCCTGAATGGCAGGACGAGGACAGGCGTCTCACACAGTAACCTTTAGGACGCCTTGCGCAAGAAGCATAATATTTCATAGGCTCTAATCATCACCAAATCGTTCCTCCGGCGGCTTTTAGGGCTACCGTGCGTGCGTGCGTTATGGAGCGGCGGCGGAGGGCATCTCTGGCGCTCGCGCTCAACTTGGCGGCGCTGCTGCTGGCCGCGTGCGCGCTCGGCACGAGCTACTGGTGCGCGGGAAGCCGAAAAGTACTGAAGCCGTTCTGCACCGGACCGCTGCCTCTCACACACCGGCACACACACTGCATCCGGTACAACAGCTCGAGCGCCAACGACAGCCGCCAGGTGCAGTACGTGTGGGAAACCGGAGAGGACAAGTTTGTCCTGAGGAAGTTCCACAGCGGTATATGGCTGTCCTGCGAGCAGAACATCGACCTGAAGGGTAAGAATAGCTTCAGGGTCCCACATCTGAACATCAATGCTTGTTTGCATTTATGACACTTTTTGAATTATCCTGATAGATTTTGTTTGTTTGTTTGTTTAATCATAGGTATCTTATAGTAAAACACATAGGAAAAATGGTACTAAACTATATTAGTCACCTGCTATGCCCTTAGGGTATATATTTCACCTGTGGTGCATATGGAGTAAAAATCCCTACACTTAGGTTGATTCATTTAGAAGTTGGGGGATCGAATCTCACCTCCACTCTGGGTGCATGGACACTGCGCTCTCTGCCTGTGCTCTCTGGGCTTCCTTCAGGTACTCTGGCTTCCACCCACAATGACATGCGTTGGCATCTCCAATCTGCACATAGTGTGTGATTGTGTGTTTGTGGTTGTGTCCTACAATGGAGGTGTCCCTCACCTTATGCCCTAAGTTCCATGGTAGGACCTCCAGTCAACATTCACACACTATGGGTAATTTGGAAATGCCAGTTCTCCTAATCTGCATGTCTTTGGACTGTGAGAGGAAACCTCACCAAGATGGGGAGAATGTGCAAGCACAGGAGCCAAGATGGGAATTGAACCTGGACACTGGAGGTGGATAGGTTTCAGTAACCCAAAAACCCTAAGCCACCTATCCCACCTGTGTGATCCTGCTTGGTGGGTTTCATCCGGGTACTCCGGTTTCTTCCCACAGACCAGATTAAAAAAGCGATGGATTGGCACTCCATCCAGGCTGTACCACGCCTCATGCCCTAAGTCTCCTGGGAAAGGCTCCAGGCACCCCGCGACCCTGTACACAGGATAAAGCAGTATAGAGGACGAGTGAGTGAGTGAGTCATTCACAGCACAAAGATCGTTTAAAGAAATAGATTCAAAGTGCAGCTACACGCAGAACACCTAATATGTCAACACAAGTTCATTGTGAGTGGGAGAGGAGACTCTGTGTGTGCTCACAAAGGAATCACAATTATGCAAAGGATGATTTGTAAATAAAATTACATTTTGCTTAAACATGTTTTTTTCCCCTACAGTATTTATGGAGACTTTTAGGATACCATGTAAAGCCACATTTCCAGGTGAAAGATACATAAACGTATATAAGATAAGGCTGTCAGCAGATTGACAAGGGCATGTACGGTTAAGTACCCTTTTTATCTGAGGGTGTGCCATCTGTCATTGGAAGCTCCTCTAATCCATGACTCAACTTCAGTTAGACTGATGTGATACCATATAAGTATATATTTGTATTCTTTGTCCTTTACTTCACCCCCTATTAACACTATGGTTGTTTAAACTATGGGCTATGTCATAGGCTTTGCACAGAGAATGATATTAAATGAGAGGTAACGTTGTGGCAGCAGTTGCCATTGCAATTCGACTTTTTTTCTAGACAACAGCTAGAAAATTACAATTTCATTTGTACAAATACATTATAAACATTTATAATGCATTATGATACATATGATACATTATGAACATGTTTTGTGGTGATCATTTATTTGTATATTCAGTAAAGCCACATGATATTTTGCATATCAAAAATTTTGCATGTAAAGGAATTGTTAGAAGAAAGAATTTGTAAAGACATTTATAACAAAAGAAAATAGAATAGTATAGGATATAGAATAATATAAGAGTTATATGTATCTATAATACAATAGGTCTAACTTATTATAGAAATTAATTCTTATAGAAAGTCTGGTTATAGCATTAACATAGAGTCAAATTATTAACTGCAGTTATAGCCATGAATTAAAAAAAAAGGCCTTTGTAGACATTGTGGGGTTGAATAAAAAATATGATCAGCCATTTGGTTGTTAGGAACAATGGTTATTGCCTATTAGCTGTTAAAAAAACCAATGCTGATCAGGTGTTGTTAGGAACAATAGTGATTAGTCACTGGTTATTGGGAACAATGTACTATAGATCAGTGATTGATTGTTAAGAGTAATAGGTGTTCAATGATTAGCTCTTGGGGACAGTGGGGATTAGTGATTGGATGTTAGGAGCAGTGGGGACAAAAAACTTTAGGAACAATGGAGATCAGTAGTTGTTGGGAATAGTCGTGATCAGTGATTGTTTGTTAGGAACAATGGAGATCAGTGGTTGTTGTCAACAGAAGTGATCAGTGATTAGTTTCTTGGGAGCTATGGAGATCAGTGACACAATGTTGGGAACAGTATAGATCAGTGGTTGGTTGGTAGTTGCAATGGAGATCGATGGTTGCTGAGAACAATAGGAATTGATGATTACTGATTGGTAGATACGATTGTGACTACGAACGATAGAGATCAGTGACTGGTTGTTAGGAGCAATAAAGATAAGTAGTTGTTAGGACCAATAGTAGACAGTGAGTTGTTGTATGGAAAAATAGTGTTTACTGATTGGTTTCTTGGAAACAATTGAGATAATTGATGATTTGTCATCAGTGTCAATGGTCATCAGTGATTGTTTTTTTAGACACTGTAGAGACCAGTAATTGATTGTTGAAACAATGCTGTTTAGTGGTTGGTTGTTGGGACTAGTAGTGATCAGAGACTGGTTGGTAGAACAGTGGTGAACACTGGTTTGGAAGAATGCAGATCAGTGATTAGTTTCATGTGAGCAAGAGTGATCAGTGGTTATTTTCTTGAGAACAATAGTGATCAGCGATTGGTCATTGGGAACAGTAAAGTTCAATGATTGGATTTTAAGAATAATGATGATCAGTGATCGGCCGGTGGGAACAACAGTGTATAGTGATTTGTTGTTAGGAACAGTGGAAATTTATGATCTGTGGTCATTGCAAACAGTAGGCGCACAAAAGTGTAACTCAGTCAGGCTTGAACTTTATAGGCTGCTGGTAAGTCGAGTAAATCTGCTCTCTCAGCTCATAAAACCAGCAGCTCTGATGTGAGCTAGAGCGCCCGATCCAGTGTAGGACTGTCACTGAAATCCGCTTTTTTGTCACAAGGCTCTTGTTTAAAATAAAGACATTAATGTTGTCTAAAAAGAGGCAACACTGTTGGGAG
Organism: Clarias macrocephalus; assembly: GCA_011419295.1. Taxonomy (NCBI): domain Eukaryota; kingdom Metazoa; phylum Chordata; class Actinopteri; order Siluriformes; family Clariidae; genus Clarias; species Clarias macrocephalus. The sequence continues at coordinate 32,896 of JAAGKR010004778.1, read as the reverse complement.
AGCAGTGAAAGGAATGGCTGTATGTGTTTGAATTTGAGGTTTCAGTACCACTAGCTGTAGCTCCTGTACTTTCAGTCCATATTACTAATTAACCCATTGTTATCAATTACAAAGCAAAATAAAAAATAAACCTTAGAGCCCTATTTCTGGAAGTTGTTATAATTGATGTCAAATGTATTTTATACCCTTTTACTATTCAAGATCAAAAAATCACTACACAGGCAGTCTCAAGTGTAATGAAATGTTGTCACTTGTATTTTTAACATTTTATAGTTACTGTCTGTTAAAACTATATTGTCTGTCAACAGGTGAGTACTGCAGAAGTTTCATAAATATTCCCCCTCCACATGAGAGAGGTAAGTCCTGATTGTTCAGTGGTTTCTGTAGTGTGTGTCTAAAAGTCCTGCATTCACTTTTAGTTTCAAATTTACTATTGTCATCTCAGCTTTGTCATGACTTTAGAGAGAATTACATTTGACATTATGTGAATTGGTTATTCAGCAGATCACTGTCTGGTTACCCTTGACTTGACTCTTTGATTTATTTATTTTTTGTATTGCAAGCCTCATCTTAGCATAAAATGTTATTATGCATTTTGGTTACCTAGACCTAATATAAATTATATTATAAATAAGCAAATACTTAAGAACCTCTGATTGGATAATTAGTGGTAAATATGTTTGAGCTGAGAAAAAATATTTTAACCCTAACTGTCTGAAAAAACTACTTTGTAAGATGTATCTCATGCTCAAGGAAAAGATGTTATTGTTTTTGAGAAAGGTCAAATTATTGGCCTGCATCAAGCAAAGAAAACAGGTGATTGCTGATATTACTGGGGGGGGTGTCATGAATGTCCGAATCAGAGAGCTCTCAAATGCTTAGTGAGGTTGCATCATAAAAATATTAAAAGTAGAAATTACATCTATGTTTAATAGTGAGAATAAGAACATTTTCGCACGCAGTGTAATGAAAACAGGATTGAGACTTGTGAAAAAAGATTAGTGAAGCTAATCAGAAAGTTTTTCTAGGGAGCATAAACACTTTGGAGCAATGGAAAAAAGGTCTAATAAATCAAGATTTGCCCTATTTCAGAGCAAAGAAGTCAGGGTAAGAAGGTAAACCCATGAAGCCTAGCACCCATTATGTATAGCAGAGAGGCACCGACTGCAATTTTCTTGGCCGATGCCATTTTCTTTTTTTAATATGGTCTAAGCTGCCGGTACTGATTTTGGCCAATTCCACGTTTACTTTTTTTTTTAAGACCTATAATTGACAGCATACAAAGACATTTTTGTAACCTTGAATTTTTGTAACCTAAAATTCAATTATATGTATATAGTAAACAATAGACTAATAGAAGAACTTTTCCATTTTCTCTGGAAAAGCTCAAGCTCAGCAGAGCTTTCTTTTTCTTTTTCTTTTTTTTTTTTTACAAATAAAATTCAACTGAAAATTAAAATTGAACTAGAGGAATTGGTAGAGGCTATAACATGCTTTCTCCAAGACACAAGTTTTTGGAACTGCTGCATGCATATGCTCGGGGGGGTAAAGCACAGACACACATGATTGGCGAGAGTGCATCCCTTCTACCTGAAAGCTCTCTGCTACAGATGGCTGCAACAGGATTTAAACTTGCAATTGCCAGATAACAGAAATGTGTTTCCATCAGACCACACAGAGGCAAGTGTATAAACAGTACAGAGTCAGTTACATCTGAGGCAGAACGGCCAATCACCGGTCAGAGCCAATCAGGCTGAAAACTGACTGATTCCAGTCATGGGCCAAATGTTCGGTGCCTCCCTAATGTCCAGTTATATTTTTTATATCTTTATCGTGATTGTTAGTTATGCACAAAACAACCTCAAGCTAAACTTAAAAGCTGATACCTTTGAAGTTACAATAAATGATCGATAAATCAATTAAATTTTTTTACAGTTTATAAAGACTTAAACAGGTTTAGGAGTTTGTATTTGGGCAAGCTGACGAAATGTTGTACTGTCGATGCTCTTTTCACATGTTAATTTTCATGCTGCAACTGAAATCACAGCGCTGTGTCGTGTATACATGAATGAACATACACCTGATGTTCTATATCCATCTCTCCACCAGGGGTCTTGTGGCTGTGCATCGTTGCAGAATGTCTGTACATCCTGCTCCTGGCCACTGGTGGAATCCTGATGTCTATCGAGGTCTGCCACTTTGGGAACGTCATTGACGGACTCAAACTCAACGCCTTTGCTGCCATATTCACTGTCTTGTCAGGTAACCACTTTCATCAGTGCAATTGTAAAAGCAAGTGTGCAATTATAAAAGCAAGTGTGCCTTTGGCTTGTGTGGGTAGTTTCAGAAGCAGGTACGCCCACGCCTCATCATGATTCAAATGAAAATGTCACATTTTGCATATCTCTGTGATCGCACAGTTGTCTGTGGGGATGACTCGGTGTGTAAACAAGCGGGAGTGGGAGCAGCAGGGCGCCGTTCAGATGTCGTGTCAGAGCTTTGGCCACGTCAGTGACGTCTCTCAGAGGATGGTGCTGTTTGTAGTGTGAGGAGAGTGACAGTTTTTGATATTTGTGCTCCAGCAGGCTGGCCTTTGTGGGTTTTTTTCTCTAGACCAGGCAACTGAATCGTGATCCTGCATTCAGACAGCATATAAAAGACCAGAGCCAAGGTAGTCTGTGAACCTTGCATTATACAATCTTTTGCAAATTGTTGCATCTTTAGGCTTTTAAATTAAAAAATGCTCCATTGTGATACAAAAAAACATTTACAAAAGATTAATGCTACCTTATGAAATGTTACCCTATTTCATGTAACTTTAGTCACTGAAATATATAGATTAATATACCGACAGTATAAAGATATACAGTATCTTCATGTGTGCATTAAAAAACAACGCACATGCAACTGTGTAATAAGCAAGAAAAGTGTTAACCAAATCCAAATATTTTACATGTTCAATTTTTAAGAAAGTTTATACAGTATTCCTGACTCAGCATCTCCTGTCCCAGCTTCATGAGGGAACCAAAATCTTTTCAAGTTCATAAATTGCCCACGTAATTACTACTGTACCTAAATGTTTAAGGAAACTCTTTATTATTTTTAACTTACTCTTTCACTCATTATCTATACCAGGGCTAGGACACATGGGGCACAAGGCGGGATACACCTCTGGATAAGGAGCCAATCTATTGCAAGGCACAAGCACACACTCGCTCACACATACACACACACATCTTTGGACTGTGGGTGGATACCAGAATACCAAAGGAAACCCAACAAGCACACAGAGATTGTGCGAACTCGACCCACACATACTGTACCTAAAGGCATGACTCGAACCCTCAACGCTAACCAATATGCCAACATGCCTTTTCAGTAACTTTTTAATTACTTTTACGCAAAAATACAAATGTAGGTAAAAATTACCTTTTTAAAATGTGTTACTGAGAAATAAAATATTCTCCCCAAGTCCCAAAAAACAGTATTACATCACACTACCCTGTCATGCATTCTTTTCCTTTAACAGCACAACCTGTCATATTTTATTCCTTACATACTGACTGTGACAGTCTCTTGACTGTTATTTATTATTATGATATAAAGTCAGCTCCAGAATTATTGGCATCCTAACACCAGAATATTAAGCATTCCTTAACATGATATGTTTATTTCCTTTAATTCAAAACCAGGTGAGCTTATTTCTCATGCTCATAATGAATAAGACTCATATGTAGAGGACAAAACCATATTATATTTTGATTTCTCTCTCTCTCTTTACAAACCATGACATTGGTTCGGTAAATCTTTCGAAATAGTACAGCATAATGAGTTTTTGTGTTAGCCGCAGTATCAGTTGTTATTGCATAGCTCTGTAACTTGCAACTGAATTAAGCATGAAGAAGGCTCGATTTAGTATTTCTCTGTTGAATGTTGTGTGTTTCACTGACTTCTCTTATGGGAATTAAGGATTCAGGATTGATGAATGCGCTTTGTTACACTTTTTTTTATTTATTTGGTCTGGTTTGATGAAATCCACACAGATGAGATTTCACACCCTGCTGGAAGGACAGATTTATTCATTAATCAGTAAGACACTCTGGGCTGTGTAGAGTAACAACGATTGGAAGAGCTAGAGAGCGAGAGATAGTAAGGTTGATACCAGAGAGATAACAAAACTGCAGTGTGAAAAAAATTGCAGTAACGAAGACATAAGAGGCATAAGCGTTGCATTTATAGTAGGGGTACACTCCAAGTACAAATATTAAGATGTATGTTGGGCCGAAATTGCTCCTATAATAAAATGCCACAAACTTTAACATGAACAGTTTGACAGAAAATGTAGAACTGTGAGAAGTATTGCAAACACAATATTTTTGCATCACAAGAGTGCTAAAAAGCACAAATGGCAAGAGTTTTATGCATGCAAAGTGCTATAACTCCACCTCTCACAGTTTTGTTACAATGGATAAATCAGCACCAAGTTGTATTTGTAATATCAATAATAGGTTAGTTGAGTTAAGTAAAAAAAATATTGCAATCTTAAAAAGTGCACAAATTGTGTGAATTTGATTCTTGAGTCGTGTGAGTCTTAAGTGTTCTCACTTTATTATTTTACTACTTAATTTTGTATTGTTTCAAAATACATTCAAAATATTCAATATAACCATAAATGCATTATGGCTCCCAAAAGCAGCAAGAATAATGCTTGTGATAGCAGGAGCAAGAGGGAAAAAAGACAAGTATTTAAGGATTTGGAAGTGAAACAGAAGGTTGCACTACAAATGAAATTTACCACAGTGGTTACACTATAGTGTCACACATACAGTAGCTTTGATAAGTATATACAATGAAGAAATATTCATGTACAGTAGTAACTTATTTAAATTAAGGGCAGAATTTTTGTTTAAGTAAAACATATTATTTGATGGGAAAAAATGTGGCAACTAATGTCAAACATTGGTATGTTTATGTTAAAATCATTCCGTAGTATTAAGTACCTTTTGTATAATATGGTGTTTGTGCAACATCCAACATCCAATCCCATAATGTCCTGTTTCACTGAATGTATTGTGCATGTTAAGTGACGCATACCTGTAGTTCATTAATGCTGGAGTAACTGCAATATCAGTTACAAAGGGTAAACATATTTTTCTTTGCTTCAGCTTTTACCAAAAATCCATTGAATGCTTTTCGTTCAATCACAGCAGGTGGTATTTTCTACAATCTGTTAGTCTCACTTTACTATCTGTGAACATGTCATGTTTGCCTATGTAATGTGGCCATTCCTCGTCATGGTTTGCATAAAATGTGGAAGTTCAAAGCCTTTAAAAGAAGTATATATAGCGAAATTAAAAGTTTTGTTGTATACAACCTTGTAAGTCATTTGCCAGAATGAGTAAAAAGTTTAAAAATGCCATTTATCACATTTTGCTATTCAACTGTTGCCATGTTCTTGAATGGATCAAGTTAATGAGATATTAATGTCTAATTTATTGCTAATGATTATTTATGTACGCCTCTGGTGCTTGTGTTTGTAATACTGTACATTTTCTCTTGATTTTCTGATGTGCAAGTAATTGTTAATATATTAACACGTCGTTATGAAAGCAGTAGGTAAGTGTTAGTACTTAACGCTTGTGGACACAAGTCCATTTCACCCACATGTGTTTTTGAACATTCTATTCCAGTTTCAGTTACATTTTTGCTCTTATAATGATCTCCACTCACCTGGAAAGGCTTTTTATTAGATTTTGGATGATGGCGGTGGTGATTGGAGCTACAAGATGCAGTATAAATGAGGTAATGGTAGGTGGAGAGGCCTGGGTTTAGTCAGCATTCCAGTTCATTACATAGGTGTTCAGTGGAGTTGAGATCAGGGCTCTGTGCAGGACACCAACCATGGCTCCAAACCATGTCTTTATGGACTTCGCTTTGTGAACAGGGGCATTGCTGGAACAGGTTTGGGACTCTTTGGGACTTATTTTTGGTCAAGTAAAATCATAATGCCTACAGCATCAAAAGACGTTTTTATATTGTGTGCTTCCAAGTTTGTGGTAACAGATGATGGTACTTCCACGTGGTTAGTTGTCCACAAATTTTTGACCATGCAGGACAAGTGTTCAGGATTAGATACAGTATACTTTAGACCTTCAATATACTCACTCCATCAGGTCCATCAATCAAGAGCATTACAAATATCTATCTATCTGTCTAGTACAGCTGCCAAATACTAATGCTTTTAGGTTCTAGAGCTCGATGCAGATATATTGCACTGCATCTGTTTGCTCTTGACAGAAGATATTTAGAAGATGAACACCAGATGACCTAACATGTTTGACTTTGTGTGTCCATCAGGACAGACTGTGCCTGGTAAAACATTCATGCTCTGTTGTGCTTAAACGGTGCCACAAAATGAAATCAGTGATAGGCATCTGAGATAAACAATTCTCTTTGTAATAACAATTTTGCATCAGTTCCCAAGTGCTGTGTAAATGAAGGAGCCTTTAATGTAGACAGCAAGATGGAGCAATAAACATTAATCGGATGTTTATTTAAGTGGATATTTAGATTGTATAAATATGTAGTTAGAAACCGGGAGAAGAGCTGTCTCATTAGGAGGCGACTCTGGAAGGACCATGACATTCAGTGCATTGTCTAATGGGTCTCATCTCTTTATGTGGTGCAACAGTGTCCCCGAGTGGCAGGATGCAGTCATTTCAGCATAGGATTCAACGATTCAGAAATCGTCTTGTAGATAGATATTTATGGTGTAGTGCGTACAGCCAAGGCAATTGAAAGAAAAATAATAATAAATACCATAATACCATAAATACCAAATAAATTTACCATTCATTAAGTAATGATGCAATGGCACTGTGGCTTAGTAGTGTGCACTGTCGCCTTGCACCTCCAGGGTCAAAGTTTGAGTCCTACCTCAGGTCTACTGTATGTGCATGAAGTTTGCATGTTGTCCCCTTGCTTGGTGGGTTTCCTCCTGTTTTCGGCCACAGTGCACAGACATGCCCGTAGTGGGTGTGTGTGTGTGTGCCCTGCGATGGATTGGCACCCCGTCGAGAGTGTTCCTTGCTTTGTGCCCAAAAATCTATTCATATGAATAAATGAATAAATAATAATGCTCGAACAAAACTTGGTGGTAAACATTTATACTTTTACCTTAATAGATTTCCAGATATAGTGGAAAAACATGTCCATGTCAGTCTATGTCAGTGATATATATCATTAATGTATACGGATATAGTGCATATACACACATTGTTCAGTTGTGTGTGAAAATCACATGGGATCAGCAGTTTCATAAATATATCATGTCACAAATGTATTACCTGCTTGAGCGCCATGAGAGTATGTTTGATGACAGCTCTTATATTACATAATTTATAAGATGTTGTATATACTTTATATTACATTAAAAGCTATGTTTTATCGTAATGTCATTTCTGATTGATTTCGTCTTTTGTTTCATTATCCATTGATTCCATTTATTTCTTAGATTTCATGAACACTTATATTACCTTTTGAACCGTTAAGGATTTTATCTTCCTATTAGAAAAGGTTGCAACTAGAACCTTATCAGGGAGCTAGAAACCTAAAAACCAGCATGTTGACATATCGTCATGTTATATAACTTGACTATGAAATACTACGATGGATCACAGTGGATGTTCTTTGTCAAGCATCATGACATATGTGTCAAAAAAACCTTTGCAAAACATGTCAACTAAATCACACTTAACAAAGATCACTTATGAGGCATAAGCATCACATATCAGGGTCGCGCCTTATTCTACGGTAAAATATCAGGACACATTGTGGTTTTATGTCAACAGAATTTCCAGTAAAGGTAACATGACCCAGCTATGCACCAGTGTGGCATGGTAATGTTAGATGGGTGTGTCTGAAATTATAGATTTAAATAGTACAGTACTGTACAAAAGTCTTGAGCCAAATCTTATTTCTTCATATTTTGCTTATATAGAAGTCAAGTTTTTTTTTTTTTACTTTTTTTTTTTTTATGATATAAGTGCATTTTCAAGCTCAGAGCAGTTTTAGGTTTTTTTTTTTTTTTTTGCATCACTGTGTTTTAGTAATTATATCAAGGATTGCACAATATAGTGTGTGTCATATCCTTTTTTTCAGCACAACCCAGGCAATATGATAAAATAAATTTTATTTCATTTTGACCAACTACACACATGACCAGCAAAAAATATATTTAAAAAATAATAATAATAAAAAGTAAAATCCAATAGATATTTTTTATGAATTGTTGTCAAACACACACACACACAGATTAAATTTCAAGCTCGGCCGAATATCTTTTGCTTGTATCTTCAATGTACAGGCACGCCAACCTTACAGTTTTATTATATGTATAGATTATATCTACTATCTACAATCTGCTTTCATTATTAATTTTCGTTTAGAGCCCCAAATAACTTTTTTTTTTTTTGTGTGTGTGTGTGTGTGTGTGTGTGTGTGTGTGTGTGTGTGTGTGTGTGTGTGTGTGTGTGTGTGTTAATCTGCAGGACTCCTTGGCATGGTTGCACACATGATGTACACAACAGCCTTTCAGCTCACTGTAAGTCTGGGACCTGAGGACTGGAAACCCCAAAGCTGGGATTACAGCTGGTCTTACATGTAAGAATTTTCTTCACTAATTTACATTTTCCCTTTTATTTACTTACTTAGTTATACAGTATGCGTGTTTCTTTCTGCAGGTTGGCCTGGGGTTCGTTCACAGCATGCATGGCGTCCTCAGTGACCACCATCAACAGATACACAAAGACTATCCTGGAGTTCAAGCACAAGCGAAGGAACATGGAGAAGAACCTGAAAATCAAGCAGCAGCTCTTAGAGCTGGATTGCCCGGACCAGATGTGGGACATGTATATCAGCTCGGTGCCCAGCACAGCCGAGGAACTGCTGGAGTTGTCCAGTCCGAGCCGTAAGCTGTCCAACCATGACATGGGCGATCAGCAGGGGGAGGAGTACTGCTGAGGCTAGCCTGAGGCCTTGTTCAATAAACTGTGCACAAATTCCATTCTAACTGCTTGTGAAAGTGCTTTATTGGTAGATACATTTGCAAATGGCATTGGAAATCACAGCATTAGCCTGCTATCCCGCTGGCGGGATGATGTCCTCATCTTCTTTAGAGCGTTACATATTCCAAAAAAAAACTGAAGATTCTGTTTGTTTCCTGTAAAATCTGTTAATGTGTGAGGTATTTGCAAACTTGACAACTATTTTTCGCTTCATTTTGTCAAGCTGCTACAAAACCTGATATTCGATTATACTGTAGATAGTTTTTTTTTTTTTTTTTTTTTTTTTTTACCTTTCAGCTTTGCTATGTGACAACTCGGGCAAAGCTGAGAGCATTTTATTCGGAAGCAAGACTCTAGCAGTTGCACTACAGTGAATCTGCCTGACAGGTGGATGATATATTCGGTCTGCAATGTGCAAGGTTCAATGCCTTAACGTAAGGCACGATGTTAAATAATATTCATTTAACAGTTATTTAACAGTACAAAGTTTATTTGAAATCTATTCACCTCTACAAATCATAGTCGACCTTAAATGTGAACAGTGCTCCTCTCCCGCAGCTACTCCTCAGTCATATATACAACATATCCTCCAGCTAAGGAATCTGTTACCTTCTGGTGATTTTGTGTGTTTGTGCTGTTTATAAATGAGGCCCCGAGACAGGCATCGATTTTCTAACTAAACCTCCCCTGGCGTATTGTATGACCCGCTGCTGCTTGGCACTGCCACGTGCTCTTAATGAACTAAATCTGGCCTCAGATTACAGTGAGGGCTTTGAGCCAGGACAGACTGTTATCTGGCTTCTCTACATTGTTTAATCAATGACTGTATATACTGAATGGCTTTTGTTGTACTGTGTTGTATTGTTGGGTGAAAATTATGCTGTGGTTATTAATTTTAGATGTATGTATCGATGTTATATACAGATAACTGACAAGGACTGACAAAGTGGGAAACAATAGGTGTTTAGACGAAATGAGCCAACAGAGCCGCTTCAGTGGACTGTGCCACGGATTGTACAAGTCTCTGAAACATTAGATATTACCTCAGCTGGCGTTTGAGGAATGTGGTAGAGAGTGCTGTCTAATGCATCAGTCCAAATTCTCACATCCCTGCAAAAAAACGTTCTATAGAATTTCTATTAAACTTTGGAGAAGTTCATTAGGACAGTTTCTTACTTTGTTCTATACAATGCTATAGACCTTCATTATGACTCTGTAGAACGTCTGCTTTAAGATTCATGTTCTATAGAATTTTTGGATCGATGTAATCTTGCCCATACTGTTTTTTGTTTTTTGTTTTTTTTTAATTCTGTTAATACTTTTCCCAGAAAGGAAGCAAGAATACTTTCCGCAAAATAGAAGCAACACGGAGTTGAACTCTTTCATTAGAAAAAATATCCCAGGTTTAGTACTTGTACATATTTAGAGTACAAACCTTGTCAGTGAACTATGAGGACAAAAAAAAAAGAAAGGAAAAAAAATTGTAATCATAATAATCGTTCAGTAATCATAACGACGGTAAATTGTTAACTTAACCATTATATTGATTTGTGGTCATATCACCTACTGTACCACTATTGGTGCAAAAGCTGCAAAATTTCTCTATAGAACTTCTGCTTTGAGATGCATGTTTTACAGAATTATTTTTGCATAGTTCTATAGAATTCTATATACTTAGAGTAGGACTTTATAAAACTTCTGCTTTGGGGTGTATGTTCCATATAGTTTTTACTCAGTTTTATAGAACTATATAGACCCTATGACTCTATCGAAATTCTGCTTTGAGGTGAACGTTCTATAGAAATAACCATAGACCTGCAGTAATCTACAGAACTACTGTATAGACTTTTAAAAAATTCTATAGAATGTTTTACTCTGTTCTATAGAACTCTAAAGACCCACAATATGACTATAGAATTATAATGCTGTTGCTTTTAAATGCGTTTTCTAAAATGTATCTCAGTTCAATAGAATAGCTACAGATCCGCGATACAACTCTATAGAACGTCTGTTAAGACGTAGGTGTATTCCAGAATTCCGACATAGCTATATGAACCTTTTTCGTAAAGACCTGTATATTCTGTTCAACTTTTAAAATGTCTGTGGAATGTGTTCTTCTAAATGAAGTCCCATCAGTTATTTAGAATTGGCTGTACATTTTTGTCAAATATCCAGTAGGTACACAAGAGCTCGTCTTTTCCTTGCCAATTATTTGAAAATCACTGGATTATACTATATTATACTCTTTAATTCTCCATTCGAGCCTATGGACATGTTTAGATTACTTGGCGGAAGTATGCGGCCATTTCTTTGCTCGAGTAAGTTCTTTCACAGCCATTCCTTTAGTTTCAAGCTGTGCTGTTTATGTTGTTATAGTCATTATCTTGGGATTTTGTTGACAGCAGTTCAGAACAAGTTTCCCCTGATTGAATAAATTGAAATTAACCAGACAAAGTCCAGGAGGTACTAGGTTCCTTGGTCGACTAGTGATTATCACTGAAGCTCTTCTGTCTGTTTTGCTATAGATCCTGGATTCTAAAGTTTGTAGGGACTGTTCTTGCACGAATAGGTGTAAATTAGGAATCAGATGTGGTCACTGTGGAGGCAAGAGCATATGGTCATTTTTATATATGTATAAAATCTTTCAGTGAGCTCCTGTGTAGTGGATATGGGGCAGACTCGTCCAGGGAGAGACCCCTCACCACAGGATAGAATCATTTCATCCTAGGATAAAGGTACAGTAATCAGAAGTTCAGAAGAACGTTGTATTCATTTTCTAATCACACTGGTGCAGATTCACTTACAGGAGGGGTTCCAAAACGTACTCCCTTATACAGTTTAATAGAGCCAGGTCTTTCTTTAAATTGTCTCCAGTAAATTGCCGCCAGTATGTAAGCTTATGTATCACATAGGAGGGCAAGTCAAAAATTATCCACACTCCGATTAGAATAAAACTTCTATTGGCCGCACTTATCAGCGCTTTTCGTTCAAGGCTAAGCTCTCCCAGTCAGTGCTGAAACAGTTCGTTTGTAACTTCAGTGCAAGCAAAAATGGATATTCCACTTTTGATTTGCAAGAAGGAAGAGCAGCATGCCATGATTCTTTTTATGTGGTCTGAGGGTGTACCTGGTACCTCAACAACCCACAGAAATGCATAAACAGAAGAGTTTGGATGTCTGCAAACAAAATTTGGAACAATACTCTAAAGAAGATGAAAGTTTCTTAAAGAGAATCATTACTGGTGACGAGACATGGATTCAACACTAATGTACGAGTCTGAGAGTAAACAGCAGCAAATGGAACAGAAACATCCTCAATCGCTGACCAAGGAATAGTTTAGAAGTCAACCATCAGCTGGAAAATTGATACTTACAGTTTTCTGGAATTCTGAGAGTCCTCATTAATACTGGAACATTATCAGGAAAAACATTCAACAGTTACAGTGAGATGCTTATTGAAGACCTGAAGTCTAACCTTCGGATTAAACGCAGAGGACTGCTATCCACGGGTGTCGTGATCTTGCATGTGAGTGCACTAGACTCTGCAAAAGCTTCATTTTGAGGCGTCAAAGCATCCTCCCTATAGTCATGATCTTTTCCATCGGCCTTTCATCTGTTTGGTCCCCTGAAAGCAGCTCTACGAGAATGAAGATTCCCTTCTGATGAAGAAGTGATGACAGCGGTGCATTTGTGGCTCACAGCTCAGCTTCAAATATTTTTTAATGAGGGAATACAAAACCTTGTTGACAGATGGACAAGGTGTATAGAAAAACTAGGAGATTATGTCGAGAAATAATGTGTTTGTCTTAAGTTAATTAAAATAAATTGTATAACCAGGGTGTGGATCATTTTTGACTCACCCTTGTACTGTATTAGCACTGACACTGGAAGAACTGTTTCGTGTAACATAGGTACAAAATTTGTCATATAAAAATTAATGTTGTGCTTTTGTTTTCTGTTTTTGTTTATTTATTTATTTGTTTTTCTAGTCTTTGATTTTCTGGTTCTAACTAATTGGAATATCTCTGTTTTGCATTGCTATACAGAGACAGAGTGCATTTGTTTATGATATTGATCACAATTCTGTTAAACCAAAGCATGTTCAGAACTTAATATCCATTTACAGAATTTTCTGGGTTTTTAACTTTGATGTGTGACAGCTTTTACAGTAATACAAGCAGTATGTCAGTGTTGTGGCTATTTTTTATATTTTAAAAAATGACTTGAGGTGGTAGATATTTATTTGTTGAATTTACTATTACTACTTGTGTAAAAGTAAAGCTTTTGCAAAAATGCAGTAATATTTTTTAATGTAAAAATGTGTTTAACATGTGGCTCTGCAAAGCTTTTATATAAAAAATATATTATATACGGTAGAGCCATGCTCTCTGGGTGGGAGGGATGGTATTGCGCTGTATCCTGTCAGTCGAAGTGACACGAATCACAAATCAATGTCTGTAAGCTTATGCATAATCAAGAGGGCAGTTAGTGCTTTCCTCTAAGTGGGTTACAGTGCACTGTGATGTAGACATGAGCAACAGTTTCACACGGCATACAGGATGTCTGGTGTCTCACAGAAAACACTTGTCATCCTTCACCTTTTCCAGTTGGTAGTTGTCACGTAGTAGTTTTGTTACGGATTTGGTAAATATCCGGTATGATTTGGGGGGGGGGGGGGGGGATGTACAGTGACATGTAAAAAGACATGTCTTAAAACTGGTTTGGAACCAAAGAAGGTCATTCACTCACTACAGATCACAGCATGCACAGCATTACGTCTAAGGGAAAGTGTAGTACAACAGTTATCAATGTTATCATGCTTATCTGACCTTGTGCAGAGACCAGAAATAAAATGAATTGAAATAATGCAATGGTGGCACAGTGGTCTAGTGGTTACCACTGTCGCCTTGCACCTCCAGCCTCTGGGTTCGATTCCTGCCTCGGGATCTGTGTGTATAGAGTTTGCATGTTCACCTCGTACTTGATGGGTGTCCTCGGGGTACTCCGGTTTCCTCCCACAACCCAAAGACATGCAGATTAGGCTAAATGGTGTTCCCAAATTGCTCATAAGGTGTGTATGTGTGTGTGCCCTGCGATGGATTGGCGCCCTGTCCAAGGTGTACCCCGCCTTGTGACCTAAAACCCTGTATACAGTGTGTATAGTGTTATAGACGATTGAGTGAAATAATGCAATAAAGATTGAATCACATTTGCAAAAAAATTTTTGCATTTTGTGAAGTTTATAAACCTTTAGTCAATGTGAATAGTTTAGTGTGTGTGTCTGAGAGACAGACAGAGAATGTATGTGTGTTACATGTGGCTACAGCAGACAATATTTCCCCATTTATTTGGCCTTAAACTGGTTTTATTCTGACTTAAAATATATTGTCATTAAAACATTTACCTTCCACTTTATTGGGAACACCTACACTGTACATCAACACATTCATTCAAGATAAGGCGCTTTTTCTTTCCCCATCTTCAGCTTTGCGATTTGGTAGAGTTTGTGCCCACTATAGACTCAGATTTCTGTTTTCTGCTGTTGTAACCCATCTGCATCAAGGCTTTCATCATGTTTGTTTCATCATAATTTTATTGAGAAGCAACATTCTCTTTTGACTTTTTTTTCTTCTGATTTCAAAAAGTTGTTGCCCTTTGGTCAGTTTTTTCCTCACCATTCAGTATAAAATCTAGCATGAAAATATAATTAGATAACATTTTCTTCTCGTTCTGATGTTGCTCTTGACCTGTATCTGCATAATTATCTTCAATGAGTAGCTGCACGTGTTCCTAATAAAGTGGCCAGTGATGGTTCCTTAGTCTTTTTTTGTAATGCTTGAGTATTAGAAACAGGTTTTATTGCAGATGTTTTCCTCAGCAGTAAGATGACTATAAAAAGGGGACCATAAGTGATAAATGCTTGGATGGCCACAAGGAGGCACTGTGATAAAGTGTTTGTCATTGGCTGTATACACCAATATCACCCAGTGTCCATTTGGGCTTATTATTAACTTTTTTTATTTACATATCACTGTATGATTGTTCTACATGTACCCTTTGACCAGTGGGACATTTAAAATTTACTATAAACCAAAAGTGTTTTGCAAAAGGTAAGAATAAAGAATAAGAATAAAATCTATAAGAATAAATGACGACTGTGTCTTGGGATGATGGTTTTGTCTTAATGCTTACACTCACACGCTATTCATAAAAAATTTATTTCCCAATGTGTTAATGGTTCTGAAATTGTATAGCAAATGCACATATCCATTTGAAAATAATTTAACAGGCTTCCATAACATTAGTGCAAATCCATGCAAGTTAACACTCGTGTTGGCTTTGTGAATGTTTACTCTATCATCAAAAAAAAAAGTACTATTTTTGAATTTATGCTGCACAAAGAGTGCATTATGCAAGAACAGATCAGCATGTCACAGCCGCTTCTTTTGATATTCACATATTTCAAAGGGTGTGACGTGACGTCTTGATTTATGCATAATGTATGAATGCATGTGTAATGTATGCATGTATAATGTATGATGCTTTCTATTAGCTCCATCTATGAACACGATGTCAGGTTACTTACTATTGTTGGAAATGTTGAAAGTATGATTTCTTGTACTTCCCTGTTCTTTATGACCTACACAAATCGTAAAGAACAGGGAAGTACACCAAATCTATGTACCATATATCAAATCTATATACCAAGCCTGCAACATAATAATAATAATAATAATAATAATAATAATAATAATAATAATAATAGGAAAATGACTATTTGGCTCATTTGATTTAAAAGCTCCCATCAGCGAGCCTGTGGACCAGCCCAAATGATTACACAAATCCAGTTACTCTGGAAAGAAATAACACTTGATGGTACGAATCGGTGTCAATCACATTAAACCCATTCCGTACAGTCCAACTTCTTTAACAGTGTTTTACAAATGATGCTCACTCTGTTGTTCAGAGCTGGTTTACTTTCCACTGTGCTCTTTTTTGTGGTCATCCTGAAGCCTGATACATACCATGCCTTTATAAAAACATAATCAAATGCAAATCTGATTATATCATCTTTTACCCTTGATCAGAGTGCATTTCCTATAACTCACCCAGAGTTTCCACTACCAATATGAGCACTAACTGCATCAAATATTTACCAGAGTTTCCTGTGCTGCTTTGCACACATGAGTGCCTGGATTGAAAAAAAAAAAAGAAAAAAGAAAAAAAAAGGAAACCCTCACTTCCATCCAAAATCCATTCCAGTCATTTTGTAGAACCTCAGATTGTGCGGGTGGTAAAAATCCCTGAGGTTGTGAATGACCTCAGGGTCGACGCGCACATGTGTCCTGCCTTTGGTTTTGCCCAGGCAGTGTGGCTCGGCGCTGCCCTCTGCCTTCTTCAAACAGGGGAAGCCTTTAGTCTTGTTGAAGTAGAAATGCTTGTCTGTGATAATGCGCTCCAGCCCCAGGAAGTCCTGCACGCGGCCCAGCTCGAAAGCCGGGTCGCTGACGAGCCTCTCGCCGCTGACAAAGTGGATTTGAGAGAGAGGGAAATAAGCGAGCCAGCGCTCCAGATGCTGAGCGTACAAGCCGATGTAGAGCGGGCTCCAAAGAGAGTTCACCTGCCCGGACGATCTGTTCTTAAACGCTAGGCTCTCGAAGCTGGCGATGCCCGGCGTCTTGGAGGCGATTTGTGTGTAGTCAGAGATGGCGCGCGTCACCGGGTCCCGGACAACGACGATTAACTTCACATCTCTGGACATGGCATGGACACGCGCTGGAGTCTCGGCTGTCACAAAGTACCGTGGTGTTTTCTCCATCACGATCTGTCCATCCAGCGCTTTGGGCATCATGCTTCTGAAGAAAAAAGAGTAACAGAGCTTTAAGACTTAGGCCCATGTGTTAATAGGATTATGTATTATATACATTGCCTTAGCAAAAATTACTTTTCAATAGTATGGTGCACAATGTGGGTGAATGTGCAGGTAAGAAAAGTGCATAGATGTGATAACCTGGTCATTCAGTACATTCAGGTCAGCTGACTTAATTTTATTGCCACAAAATGATGCTGAGCCTAGACTTGATCGACCCCACTGCGTCCAGAGGTTTGTACAGTGGCCACTATGCATGATGGCATATACATTCAGTACAGTGCAAAAGTCCTGAGCCACCCCGAATTTCTTCATATTTTACTTCCAAAGAACCAGATTTTCTTATATTTTGACAACTACTACTATTTTGACCTACTTTTCTAGTTTTGGAAAAACTCACACCAGTCTATCTGGCACCAACAACCCTGCCATGTTCACTTCAATCACCTTTCCTCACTATTCTGATTCTAAGATTAAACTTTAGCGGATCGTATTGATCATGTCTACATGCCTGAATGATTAAAACAAGCAGTTTATCAGGTGTACCTAATAAAGTGGCCAGTGCCGGTATACTGAAAACATTTACATAGCTTCACAATCATCACATATGAATGGGTCATCCTTTGCGATGTAATGAGCGGAAGATTCGACTTATTTTTTCACTTTTCTTGTCCTATCTGTTTTCCTTAGGTCTGGGATTACTTTGCCCGATGCGGAATTGATCGAATAAATCACGTCACGCCTGCAGCATATGTATTAGCTGGCGAGATCGGAATGGCAGAACAAGAGGTAATGAGGTGACAAGGCTTTTTGTTCTGCAGCTGATCAGATGAAGGCTCTCAGACCGGCTGTGTCATTTATTGACTGCAAACGAGAATGGAGACTCGGCTGCTCTCACTCTCGCTCTCTACTGTAAGTGCGTGAGAAGTGCTTCGAGCTGTGCAGATGTGCAGGACGCATCGATCAGCTGAGGGTCTACAAGCGATAATGCAGAAAAAAAAAGAAAGAAAAAAAAAAGAGAAATGCATGTGCTTGTGTCTCACTGTCCTCTCTCACTCTGACCAGCAGATGGGTCTCATTTGGCTTAAGTGCCCTAAAGGCCCTCTGGGCTTAATGATCCTCCTGAAGTCCACCTGCTTCTCAGTAAGACTACTAACTTAGACTTTTTATTCACAAATGCATACAAAAAGTCATTAAATACTTGATTCGTGATTCATGCAAAAGGTTAGTCAAATCTAATCCCCAATACTGCGAGCCAGGAAAAAGTACAGAAGACAATGTACAGTACGTGAACCGAAATGCAATGTTCTGAGCGTTCCTGCTCCCTGCAGCACGACCTCCTATCGATACGCCAACATTGAGGCAACTGTTTAGCCACACTGCATTATCAATGACTTCATCTAGGAAAGCACTTAGGCTAAACACTCGTAGGTTTGCCTACGCTTATTATGGAGCCAGCAAGTCTATTAGAGCTGTCCATTAATTATTCACTTACTTCTATTAAAGTGACCTGGTCTTACTCTTAGAAGCCTTCCTGTTCCACACCAACTAGCAACGGCTCACTTTATATTGACAATTCCTGTAGATAACACAAAAGATCATACATAAAAGGTGTATATGTGAAAAAAAACAACAACAAAAAACCAGACATGTCGGGAGCACCCGAGCGCACGGAGATCCGTTTACGCTGAGCAGAGAGAAACTGCGATAAGCTGCGAGATGCCAATCAAAAGGTGGACGCTGGTAGCATCTTGTACATTAGCCTGCGAGGGAAAAAAAATAATTGAGGCAGAATAGATTCCGGGGCTTTTGCTGTTTGCCCGCATGATGGATCTCATAGAAGCGTTTACAGTGCATGTGCCTATTTTCATTTTTATGGAGAAAATATTACAATTAAGGATAAACTCCATGTAAGATACCCATGCAGTCAGATCTGTATCGTGTAACAAGCCTCGGAAATGAATCTGTGCGTACCGACATGCCGAAGAAATTTAATTACTGTTGCTCGAGTTGCCAAAAGCAAGCCCGATCTCAGAGGATTAGTAATGCATAGTTTGTTAAGCATTACAGATTGGCACAATTCTGGCATTTCTTCATGTCACCCTTAGCAATATGTACTCGCTGTAGAAGCTCTGAAGCTTCCGCATTGTTTACCAGGTTACTGATTTGTGCTGTGTGATATCCCATCAGCCCAGAGGAGCCAGAGGATAGGGTGCTCCTAATTGAGGCTGCGTTTTGGACCAGTCTCTCCGAGGTATTCTGAATAAACCAAATGGTGCCGTGGGTATTGATCGGGATGGGGGGTTTATGGTAATGTGGGCCTCAGCTGGTATGAGGGGGGCAGGTGGAGCGTGTAGACGGGCCATTCCACAGCCTCATCAGCTGCCTGCCTGCCGCACCCACACACACACACACACACACACACACACATAAATGAGCCAATTAGCCTGTCTTCTCTGAAATTTTCCTACATCTCTCCAGCAGGATTTTTGGATTTCTTCCTACAGGAGGATTGGATTATACGTTTTCATATCCTAGATTAGGTTTTCATATCCTAGAAATGTCCCGGAGGAAATGCGAATATCAGTTTACATGGAGGTGTAATGCTGAGCTTCTGAACTATAATCTGAACTAATCATGAACTTATGCAATGAGACAAGGTTTTAACATGTTTTGGGAAAACGGATTTGCTTGGAAATAATGTATTTAGTATAACACCTGAAGTTAAGATGTCATTTGATATTTCATTTAAATGCCGTTGTCAAGTTGTCTCAAGGTTTTTCCAACCATCATTAGCAAATACACAACGATATGTTAAATGCTTTGGGAGGGTACGTATCTTGTCATAAATTAATTGAATAATATTCCTCTGAAATCCCATAGTCAGTATATGAAGTGTGTGTTGGGACCATGTGTGTGTGTGTTTGCCATTAATGCTCCAGTCTATTGTAACTATGCCCTGTCCGCTTCCCATAGACATCCATCATCATAGAGGGGTAATCTGCACCCCTTCCAACCCCCAATCACGCCCCCCACCCCACAACCCCCCCCCCCCGCCCCCCCACACTCGCCATGAGGAACCTAATGAGAGCTGAATTATAAACCAAGTGCCTAGGCCTTATGGCAATTTCATGAACTGTAGCATATTCCTGCTTTCACTCACACCTGCTCCCCTCATACAGACACAGACACGTTGTAGGAGGTACTCCATCATATTTAAAGATATGTTTTAGAATAATATATCTGACATATCATCATAGAGCATCATCGTAGAACTCTCCATGTCATATTCACAGATAGTCCAGCTGTGGTTAAATTATTAACCTGGGTTATAAACTATCCCTCAGTCATGAATAATCTTAATCTCAAAATCACATGACGACATTTGAACTTCATTTTGGATCAGCTATGGGTTTCCGTCTCCCAACAAACACGGTTCTATACAACTTTCCATAACGCGAACGAAATACACTACATTTATCATAGGACTGTTGTGCAGCCGTTTGGATGGAAATATGCAGAAAACAGTTGTAGCGGTAATACTGAGAGTAAATATCAATAATTCATGACAAACTCGCCTTGCCTCCAGCACAGACTTATCAAATAGTCATGAAGGAAATTCTACACTAGATTGAGTTGAGAGTGTGAGAAATCTCACTTCCTGCATGCCAAAATATCATTTAGTCCGTAATATTTATTGAGCAGCAGCCGATTATTATTCCACATCTGTGAAAAATGTGTTCATACGGTATGCACCTTGTAAATAACGGGTACAAATGTAATGACTTTTCTACTGTATGAACTGCATATGAACTCAGACAATGATAAAATAAATAAATATGCTCCTGGTCTTCCTAGGTGCCTCAGTCCTACAGGTTAAACCGTCCAAGATCAATATTATTGATGCGACAGAAAGTGAAAATGTACACCTCTGGGTGTTTTAAGGCTCTCTCAGTATGTTCCATAAACACCCTGCTGATTTGAGGAGAAAAACACTCAAGCACGCTCAAGCTTTTTTCTTTTTTTTTTACCTCTTTTTCGCATGCACTTAAACGCCTACAGAACAGAAACTAAATTTCCCTGCAGCTTTTCAGGTAGTGCACCAATATCATAAGCTGCTAAAGATACTGTTATTGCAAATCACCTCTTTACAGGAAAGTGACAATGTTGCCACATTGAAACATGAACTGGTAGCCTCTGTGTGGTTTTATGCCTCAGCAGGATGGAGCCTCTTGCTAATTGTAACTGAATCTGCGCTGACCGAGGCTCACTGGATTCATGCTCACATCAGACCCAAGGTCAAGTGCCAGGGCGATCGATCAGAAACAGGCAACGAGTTCTGAACTTCATCTATCACGCCGTCTCATTTACGACCCGATCTGAGCTTTGCCGCTGTTTAGTTTTTAAAGATTTGCAGCGGCCCTTTTCCCTCTTGGATCGCTCACCTCCAGATTCCAATCTACTCCCGGTTCCATGATTAATGACCGCTCTTCTCTGTGGCATGATCATTGCAGGCTGACTTGTCCACGAGCTCCCCTGACCTTATGAAGTGCCCGGCGCTCATCATTATCGCCAGCGGAAAAAGTGACTTGGGTTAAAGATCAATTGACGGGGCTCTCTATAATGTCAAGTGGTGTGGTCATGCTGTGGGGTCCATCTGTTCCTGAAGGGATGACAATCTGCCCCATCTCTGCTCATAGATCTTCTGTGTATGACACCGAGGGTGGCTGTGTCCACATCAGACACCCCCTCGTACTTATGAAAATAACGAATATTGGAGCAAAAAGTATCAAACAGTCAGTCCGTTATAAGTCGGTTTGGTTAGTGTGGAATCAGAATGTCTTATTTGACCATATGGTGCATCTTACCGTTGTAGAAGAGGGAATAATAAGTGACTATAATTAGTCAAAGTAACTGACAAGTAATATGCAGCACTGCATGTCAAGATGTGTAAACTGGATGTGTAAAGATTTGTGCATGCGTGTGTCTAATGGGGGGTCAGTTACAACCAAGGCTGAAATATAATCAAGTAAAAATTGACAAAACAATCAGTCAGACAGCTAAAAGGTAAATAATTGGGTTTTGCCAACTCTAAACAACAGGAGATTTATGGTGTTAAAAAGGCTATAAAATTCTTTGACATGGCGTATTGACTGAATCTTCAATGGCCTTTTTACGTCGTTTGGACGAATCTTTTGCCTCAGTTACTTTACTTCATTTGGTGCATGCATTAGATGGTCGTTCAGTTCCGGCACATCTTCTTTCCCCGGAAACACGCTTAAATTTAGGTTTCAGATTATGCAGCATGTGAAGAGCTCAAAGATCGTATTAAAGAAACATTGCAATAACACATAGAGCAAAACACAAACCAGTGTATGCACATGACTGTAAAAAAGAAGTGTGAAACTTGCCACTTTCTGTACCAAAATATATCACAGACCATCTGCTCTTTAAGAATTGTATGCTATGTAAAATATGATTCATATAATGCCTCACTATATATTTGTAATATGAAAACAGGTGCTGTAGGGTTTTTTTTTTTTCCGCTAATGGTAAGGGTTTATGGAAAAACATATTGGCATTCCAATATTTTTTCTGAAAGTAAGAAGAGAAAAAAAGATTTCCAAGGAAAATATACTGTATGTCTCTGGAGTCCAGCACAGCAGAGTGTTTTTTCTCTGCTCTTACACACCTCCAAAAACCTGGTCAATTTGATAGTGAGCTGAATCTGGTGTGTACGAGCAAGAATATTACCAATCTCAGTTGGACTTCTGATATACAGGATCAGAGTTTGGCTCACATGCTCAGGTCTCTGGTGATGTCTCTCATTTTAACCAAAGCAGGGTCAGAATTTGGCCCTCTTACAGGCATGCTGTGCACAGGAGAACCCACAGTGCTGAAGAAACTCCAACAGTGTTTAATTAACACATAGTGTGCTGAAGGAAAATAGCCATGTTATATTAATCCATACACTTGTTTGAATAAAGTAGATAGTGTTCACTATGAAGAACCTTTCGATTTTATTGAAAACATATGGATGTGCTTGCTCGCTAATTGTGTTTCAACTGACTCCGAATTTTAACTTTTATTTTAAAATATGAAAATGTGGTAAAAGCCACCAGCTTTAACCGCAGTAGAGTTACATTAATGCTCACAAATGACACTCTTGAAGTGAAGCCATGTTACACCAAATCCAAGAGAAAATGGCATCTTTGACACTTCTATAGTCCTATGCAATTGATACAGATGTATCAGAATGTACTGTATATATGATATATTATATTACTTTATTTGGTGCATGCATTAGCTTGTCATTCATGTACAGTGTACAGTGACTGGTGTTATTATTCTGCAAATAAACTTTTGTCTTATAGATAATGCAGTAAGTGCTAAAAAAAAAAAAAAAAAAACAAGAATGTAGGCCACCTTGGCCAGAGCTATTTTTAATTGGTATTTTTTCAGTGTGTTCATACAAGCAAAGAAAAATACAAACAGCAAAAATTTAACATTTTAGGGACAAATTTATGAAAAATCTTGGTCAGCCCAGTAATAGACATCCACTGGTCGTACAAGAACAAGCAATGTCTAAAACTTTATGCTAATGTCAAAAAAAAAACCTACTAAAAAAACCTACTCCATATCTAAAACTCCTCTACTCCATGTCCAAAACCTTCTACCTACCCCATGTCTACACCTTCTACCTTGCCATATCTACACCTTCTACATTCCCCATGTCCAAAACCTTCTACCCTCCCATGTCCTAAACCTTCTACCTACCCCATGTATAAAACCCTGTATCTACCCAAACCTTCTACTTTTCCCATGTCTAAAACCATCTACCTAATTTCTGAAACAATCTATCTATGTCTAAAACTTCATACCTCCCCATCTCTAAAACCTTCTACCTTCTACATTTTACCATCCTACTGTATGTCTAAAAATATCTACCTACCCACCATACATACATTTTTGCCCATGTTTAAAACCTTCTGCCTAACCCATGTACAAACTTTTGCGTATGTCTAGAACTCCTCACCTCCTATACATTAATTTATGTATTTACATGCGTTGCATAAGTCAAGTGAATCTTGTGAGCATACTTTATTTTAATCTTTAAAAAATATCCCTGTTATATTTTTTGTGATAACTTTTGAATACCCATTCACGCACCATCTCTCTCTCTCTCTCTCTCTCTCTCTCTCTCTCTCTCTCTTACCTGTACCAGGTGAGGCCGCGTGCGTAGTGCCGGTCAAAAAAGTGCGGCTCGGCGCCGAGCGCGCGGATGTCTGGGTGCAGCCTGAGGAACTCGAGCAGCGCGCGCGTGCCACCTTTCTTCACGCCGACGATGAGCGCGTGCGGCAGCCTGCGCGCGCCCCTCCAGTCCGTCTCGTTCACCGAGCGCTCCGCCCGCGCGCCGTCTCCCGCGCTGCTCCGCTTAAACCGCCTCCTACTGGCACCGGCCGTCCCGTTAGCCTCGCCGTAGCGTCCTGGCACGAGCGGCGGCTCGTCGCGGCTTAAGCTGAAACTTTGCGTCACTTCGGACCCGCAGCATCGCAGCAAGGAGAAGACGAGAGCGCACGCGACACCGAGCCACAGCATGGCTACAAGTCTGGGCGCGAGCCTCCATCTGTCCGGTGGAGACAAGGCTCCGCGAGAACCCGCCATCGCTCTGGATGCAGACTGAAGGACGCCATTGTGTTCAAAAAGTTACCGCTTTAACTTTAAAGCGCCGAGAACGTGCACGCCACCGGAGTGTCTCCGTGTCCATGCCTGTCCGCCGCTACCTCTGCGCGTCAACGCTGGCGCGCCAAATGGAGATAAATCAGTATGTAATGTAACGGACGCAATAGCAATACAGTAAATAAAGTACCGCGCTCGTACTGAGTGATCTGTGTTTCTGTGTTGTCTTTCTGTCAGTGAGTTTCCCAGGGGATTACTGTGTGTGTGTGTGTGTGTGTGTGGTGCACTGCTTCGACGGAAGCGCATCTTAACGCTTTCTTTGATTGGAGGGTCGCAGCTGAAGGCGTGTTTCATCTCCCCTGTAGTGCGTGCGTGCAGTGTCATATCTATCTCGTGTTCGAATATGCAAGTAAAAATTTTAATGCTGTCTCTTGAGATTTTGTTTTTGTTTAGCCAGTATTTTTACAGCATAGTTTATATACATAGAGTACTAGTAAGACTACAGAACTAAATGAACACTAATAGTTCTGAAGGCGACACAGTGGCTTAGTGTATAGCACTGTCGCCTTTCACCTCTAGGTCCTGGGTTCTGTGTGCATGGATTTTGCATGTTCCCCCCATGCTTGGTGGGTCTGCTCCAGGTACACCGGTTTCCTCCCACAGTCCAAGCACATGCAGATTAAGCTAATTGCCCTTACCACATTGCGTACAGTGTGTAAATGAGCATGTGAGTGTGTGTACAAACAACTGGCACCCAGTTCAGGATGTACCCTGCCTAATGCCCAAAGGCTCCTGGGATAGGCTCCAGGCCCCCTGTGACCCTGTATACAGAATATAACAATATAGAAAATGAGTGAGTGAGGGGGTAATGTATGAACAGTCACAGTACTAAATGAACACAAATAGATCTCATTTAATACCTAAAGTATTAAATTAAATACATTTATATTTATATAGCACTTCTAACAGTGATCAGTTTCGCAAGTGGCAGTGGCAAGGAAAAACTCCTTGAGATGGTAACAAGAAGAAACCTTTGAGAAGAACCAGACTCAACAGGGAACCCATCCTCATTTGAGTGATATCAGATAGCAGGGATTGATCTGCACTCATAATAGGTTTTACAAGGCTGGAAGTTCAGTATAACAGGAAAGTTGTTCAAGTTCACTTTCGTTTTTGAAGGCTCATTTACCAAACAGTTTGTGTGAATTTGTCTCCTGTACTATTAAGCAACTGCAATCACAAGTCATCAAAGGTCTGATGTCTACATCAGCAGCGTCCAAGACCATCTTCAGGGTCAAGTGGAACCACACCCAGTCACCATACACATCCGAAGCAAACCACCCTGTGCAGAGGTCTCCAACCAGAAGCAGGGCACCAATATGAGTCAGACAGGTTTGAGGTTCAAAGGGAGAGAGAGAGAGAGAGAGAGAGAGAGAGAAAGAGAGAACAGTTAAGTATGCTAACAGTCACAGAGAGTATAAGGTGAATGTATATTTAGAGATGCTGGAAGACTAAATACTGACTTAACACCTACAGTACTGAATGCTAATTGGTCCCAGTTAAAGCCAATAGTACTGAATTGCCATTAATGGTTCTGAACAATGATGGTTCTGGTACAGACATTATTGTTAAGTGCTAACTTAACAGTAATTAATACCTACAGTACCAAAGTTATTCTAATAGTTCTGAACAAACACCTATAGTACTGAATTCTATCTAATTGTTAAATCACAGTTAAACTGAAAAAATTAATAAAAATGAAAATGAAAACGAATAGCACCTATAACACTGAAACAACGCCTTCAACACTGAATTAAAACACAATTCTCAATAAACACCTACAGTACAGTACTTAAATAAGAGTTACTGTGCTGAATTAACCTACAGTGCTGAATTATTACTGACAGTTCTAAATGAACATATACAGTATATATATATGATACTGTATATGTTCATTTAGAACTGTAATTCATATTCAGTGCTGAATTTGCACTAAAAGTGCTGAAATACCATCTATCTCTACAGTTTTCTTGTAACACTAAGAACACCTACCTAATTTATTACCTGCTGTGCTAAATTAATAATAATAGTTCTGAATTACACACAGTAATGAATTAACACTAATAGTTCCAAATGATCACCTATACCATTTAATGTTCAGGCATACTGAAGGTGTTTATAGTAAAAACTAACAGCACTTAGTTGTAGGGTTAAAATAGCACCAGCATTATTAAAAATAATGAACAATAATAGAATTGAAAGCCTATAGTAACAAAGAGATAGACAACTGATAATGACAGTGTTTAATTAACATAAATGAATATACAGTAAATGTTAAAAAGCTTATCACTTACTGGGACAAAAATACATTAGCACATGCAGTGCTACATTTACATTAATTTGCTGAACTAACATCAGCGTTGCATTAAGATTATACTGCTGAGCTAACACTAACAGAGCTGAATGAACATACAGTGTTGAACACCAACAGTGATGATTTAACTTCATACTGATGCACTGACACTTATAGTGCTGCCTTTGATGTCCTATAGAATTCAAATGCAGGAGATTCCATCATATTTCGTAACCTGTGAGGCTGATTAGGCACTATGAACATTTCTGGTTAACTACAACATAGACAATAAGCCAGGTGGGATTTTCTAATGAATAAATGTCTTATTCTACTACATGAGGAACAAAAATCATCAATCGTTTGCTTGTCTGGTTGGTTGGTTGGTTGGTTGGTTGGTTGGTTGGTTGGTTGGATGGATGGTTTGTTGGTTGATTGAATGGTTGGTTGATTGATGGATGGTTGGTTGATTGGACGGATTGATGGATGGTTGGTTGATTGGTTGTTTGGATGGAATTATGGTTGTTTGGATGGTTGTTTTTGTTTGGTTGGTTAGTTGTTTGTTTGATTGGTTGGTTGATTTTTGCCCAGATTGATGTTTGTCAGATCATGGTAATAATGCAATTGGTGAAATTATTCTTGAAGAATCAAAAACACTCACATAGTCATGTGGAACAATGTTATCAAGTAACACAATTGTTACTTAACACAGTCATTCATGACTTATCAGAATCTGTGTGCTGTATTTCTGACAAAACCATATGTAGTCTACTGCTACTTGGTTTAAAAAAAATTTTCTTAAAGTTACTATCTATAAATTAAATATCCAGTACCTCTATCTATCTTAGTCCTATAGTGATGTGATGTTTATGATTCCATATAATCTCATACATTCCATGGCCACTGGTGGTGAGTCCATCTGCTGTATGATGTGATCTATTTTTGTTTCCATTCTCAGGCACCAGCTGTGACCGGACGAGAGGCAAAAGGTCACATGTATCCACTTTTTAATAGTGATGATATGTGCTACAGAGACCCAGTATCACAAATGGAGCATTTTATTGGTTTTCTATTATTTTATCTATTATGTGTACATTTTATGTTCCCTTACGAAATATGAATTCTATAAATATATTTTTCAGACTATTGTAAAATTGGCTTTTTAGAGTGATTTGGGCTTAGATGACAGGGTGATAGTTTGACATGAAAGGTTAGGGACCTAAAACATATTAATTTGCAATAAAGGAAGTTAAGTATGATATGGTTCACAGAATGAATGGATATAAGCATGGTGTCCGAAAGATCATTGGCTTTATTGAGGCCATGCATGAAGATTAGGAGGCTGACATGCTTGGAGATGAATTCAACCAATTACCTGTTATATGTATTGAACAGCAGCTGTTTTCATTGCAGTTTAAGAATTCCTACTTATATCGGCTCAGACTGCAGCTGACCTATGTGCTAAAATGAATTTTCCTGTTTATTTTATCAATGAAAGTAGTTTCCAAGGATCATGGAACAAGGTCACGCAAGCAGTTGGGTGTCTTTTGTGTGCAGTACAAGAGCAGATTGTTGGATGATGAAGTATCCATCTATAAAAGCATGACCCTGAGGTCATGGCCAGTGTGCAGCACAGGTGATTTATTTCCTACTAGGGCCAAAGCAATGATTCCATGAAACCCTAATGAGCACTAAGGCTTTATTTGTGCTACACCATGTTCGTGCTGCTACACTCTTTGTCTTAAGATAGCAGTTATCCTTTGTGCTGATGAATTCATTGAATTCATGGATGCTACACATGATGCAAGGTAACACTCCTTTTCCCAGGTTGCATTTCCAGCGCTGGTGTATGCGCCAGTAGGCAACAAGATTACAGATGCAGACAGTTAATCTTGTGAAAGATGGGGCTGTCCAACAGTACAATATATGAAGCAGCGAGTGTTACATTTCAATTAGAACTTTTTTCTGTACTCCGCCCACGCATTTTGCTCCGAGCAGTCTTCTTATTAAAGAAGAACACTGTGCTTAGTACCGTGCATTGCATTATTTCAGTCTTTGAGACAAGATTAAAACAGTGTGGAATTGGAAATAGGATCACAGTTTATGCAAACTATTAAAAAGGTGATTTTTTTTTGTTGTTGTTGTTAATACATACATAAAGGATATAGATACAGCAAAGGATCCTTAAGAGAAATATTTCGAATTGGACATGCAGTATAATAAGAGGCATTAGCAAAAAGTGGTCAAGCACATGTCTTGTTATTTCTCATGAATGATTAAGACAATTTGTACCTTGCTGAGCCTCTTCTCCTTTGTCTTTTCTGTGTTGTCTGATCCTCGTGTTTAATGAGGATCTGACATACTGAGTTTGAGCTAATGCTTCAAGGCAGCCCAGATGAGTCCAGTGTAAGCTGCAGGAAGATCTGTGAGCAAGGACACATGCAGAGGGGTAATACTGCTTAATCATAAGTTGATCTTTTATGTAGCCTTAATGAGATGGAAACTACATCCTGGGACAGACAGCGGCAGGAAGATCTAAGCAATGGGCTAAAGAAAAACAAAAATCAGAGTAAAATGTCTTAATACATAAATAACAAAAGCATTTCTATATGCAAAACATAGAAAACATTGATATAGATCTGGTAATAAACTATATCAAGTGAATATTTGCTTTATACAGTTGTTAAGCATGGTAGTGATCTACAACAGTTCTTCCGTAGATTTTGGCTATTGCACCAAGACAAAATCACGACAGGGTGTGGGTGCACCTTGGCACTGACCAGAATAAAGCTCTTACTGAAGATGAATGAATGACAATTAGGGTGCATAAGTCGTTGTATAGTGTTGTAATTCTAATGAATTAAAAAGAAATGTGGCAAGACAAGATTAAGTGCCTTCTTTAAATGTGTGTGGTCCCTGCAGTAAATCATCCTTACTTTTCTCATTTCTCCATTATGCTATGGCAGATTGCCTTGACATACCGTAGCTACTGTATACCTTTTAATGGGACAGGCTTCAAGGAAGAGACCATGTTGTAAAACAATTTAATGTTTCACAGACCCCTCTTTTAATTCTATGCGTATTTGTGTAAAAGCATAATAAAATCAGGTGATCATAGCAGGTCTTAGTATTAGGCAAATACCGTCTTAAAGGAACAACGACATATAACTTTTTTTCACCCTACCATTATTTATTTAACAAAAATAAAGCCAAAAAGAAAAAAAAAACATGGCCAATAATAAGAATCCCCCATGATTCAATAACTTGTAGATCTACCTTTAGCAATAATAACTTTCCTTTGTGACTTTATCAGTCTCTCACATCACTGTGATGGAATTCTAACCCATTCTTCTTTACAACATTTCTTCAGTTGAGGTTTTTGGGCATTGGCTTATGCACAGGCTAAGGTCCTGCCACAGCATTTCAATTGGGTGGAGGTCGAGACTTTGAATAGGTTATTCCAAAACCTTGATTCTCTTCTTTTTTAACCATTGTGATATAAATTTGCTGGTGTGATAAGGATCATTGTCCTGTTGCATGACCCAATTTCACCCAAGTTTAAGCTGTCGGACAGATTGCTTTACATTTGCGTCTAGAATACTCTGGTATACGATCATGATTGACTCAATGATTGCAAGGTTCACAGGTCCTCATCGCCCCTCACCACCAAGTTCAAATGCAGTTTTGTGAACCTCGGTTGTGCTTTCATGAATTTTCTAGACAGAAGAGTTTTCTCCTGCAGGCACCCCTTCCAAGCAAACCATACTTGTTCAGTCTTCATCTACAGTAATTGTGCTGTCATGGACTTCAACATTTCACATGTAGGGTCTCTAAGCACTGTGCGGTCTGACCTTGATGTGAATGTGCTAGTGTAAATGTGCTTATGTGCTAATAATCCTTCTCATGGTAAAATGTTGCTCTTGTCTGTTCCAACCACTCAACATTCAGCATCACCAGTATATTAATCACTGGCCTTATCATCTTTCCACATCTGCACCCCTTTCCCTCTGTTTCATGCCTTAAGTGAGATTTGTTTAATTGTCCCTGTGTGGTTTGACATAGAAAAAAACCTTAGTCTGAGATTGGTCAGGTACAGGGACAGGATTAAAAATGAGAACCTAAAAAGTCCTTCAGGAAGCATGGAGACGAATTGCTCGAGCCTACATTAAAAATACAAGTCTGCCTCTTTGTAAGCAAAATAGGAAGAAATGAGTGGAGGCTGAAGTCTTTTGCACAGGACTGCATTGCTAAGACTGTATTCAAAGAAGTATACTGAATGCTAGGGAAAATATTATTTTACTTTTAAACCTCCTTATAATAATAATAATAATAATAATAATAATAATAATAATAATAATAATTAATAAAAATATTCACGTTTACTTAAATAGATTAGGTCATTATTTTTATATATTTAAGTCATTAATTGATGGATTTTTGTATCTGAAGGTGAGCTTATAGTATACAATCAATCAAGTCATCTACAAGATAAAATATGTATCAAGCTATTGTACTACTTTCATTAATAAATAATCCTTCAGAAAAAAAATAGAATAATAAATCACACACACACACACACACACACACACACACACACACACACACACACACACACACACACACACACACACACACACACACAGGGGTTTTAGCATTTGGCAAATACTTCATTCATACAGTATATTGGCTCCATGTTGGCTTAGGGTTAGGACTGTTGTGCTTTCAAATTGCTCATAGCGTTTGACTAGGCTCCCTGCAATGGGTGTGGTGCTTGAGTTTGATATGGCAGATGTTTGCTTCCTTTAATAGATTAGAAATATATACGTATATGTTGTCAAGCTGCATGGTATGCAGAGAATGAAACACTGCCACATTAATTAAATTCTTATAACAGCATGTCCTGTTGTGTTTGATTCCTTTTTTTTTTTAATGCAGATGTGTTTTAATAATATACAAATTTCTAATCATTTAGAAAATTTCATAATCCAATCTTATACAATTCATACTGGAATAACATAACATACTACATAGAGTTTATTTACTCTCAAAGCTGTTGGTCATGAGAACATGATGTAAATCAATAATTTTCACATAATTTATTTCTGGGTATTTATTTATACCTTGGTTCGGACCCTCTTCTTTGTGTTATACTCCTGCTGCTAGTCTGATGGCCAGACGGTGGGCTAATTGTTTGGGGTGATGCTAATCAGCTGCACCACCAACATGACATGACATCTCCATTCTCTAATCAGATGTAATTAAGTTATTTACACCCAGTTAAAGCTCAAAACACAGATTAAAAGAGGCTTAGAATTAACTAGTCTTACACCTTGTCTCAAAAGCAACTGGGGTAATGAGAATTGAGAACTGAGGCTTCACAGGCAGGTCCAGATACATGTGTAACTATAAATTAACATAATCCCCTTGTGCTAGTGTGTTTTCACATCCCATCTCCTCACTCCAGAGAGGTTTAACCACAAAAACAAGTTCATGTGGTCAGCAAGAGTGAGACAGAGATTATTCCCGACCTGATTCCTATATCAAGCCAGAATGCATCTTGTGTCATTGTTTAATAAGACTGCTGTAAATTGTGGGGATTATGGATCACTTTATCAAGGGTCAGAGAGGTACCATGGGGTGAAACATGATAACATGTGGCTAATCCTAGACAAATCTGCCTACATTTGTTCCTGGGATTAGTGAGTTTGAAGATAAGGGCTGGTACTCTGTCCTCTTCACTTTCCATGTGGCTCTTAATATCCTCATCTAAACCACTTCCTCTGTCCTCCTGTTTGTTTGTTTTTTTAATGTCATTTAAAATGTGTTTTATTGAATAACGAACAGAATTCCAGATATATATATATATATATATATATATATATATATATATATATATATATATATATATATATATATATATATATATATATAT